>LZPO01076678.1:18932-43400 GCA_001675575.1 Neotoma lepida
GCTATAAGGAACAGAACTTACAGAATGAATCTATATTAAAAGGGGATTTATTAGAGTGGCTTACAGGCTGTGGTCCAGCTAATCCAACAATGGTTGTCTCCCAACAGAAAGGCTAAAAATCTGGTAGTTNTTCAGTCCNTGAGGCCAGTGTCTTCTGCTGGTCTTTGGTCTGTGTTGGAGGCCCNAAGAAGTGTGTTCTAATCCCAACAAAGGAATGCCTCATCAGTAGGNTAGATGAACTTGCCNGTGGGAGTGGGGCANGCAGGCAAAAAGCACAAGTTTCTTCTTTTGNGTCCTTTTATGTAGGCTGACGCTACAAGGTATAATTCCAGATTTAGGATGGGTCTTCCTACCTCAGATGATTCAATCAAGAAAAATCTCTCACAAGTGTGCCAAGATCAAGTTGNTAATCAAGATTCGTCATCATGAGTCCACCCCTTGTCAACTTAACACACTATCATATCTGCTTACGTCATCCTTCATTTNCAACTATAAACAATAACCAGCTCCTAATTATGGGTAATAATAAAACTATCCGACAGACAAGCACAAATGCATTATATATTTTAGAATAGGTGGCAATGTCCCTTGAGGGACATTCTTGTAGTGTCTCATCACCTAAATATGATAACCACTGATATTATCTCAATTCATGTTATGTTACATGATGAAGACAGAGAGGAGGGAAAACACAAATATCTGCTTAATATATGTCTATGTATGCACAAACACATTCTTAACAAGATATGACAGAAACACTGGTGTTTCAATTATAATCCTTATTTATGCAACTGCTCANGTGGCCTTAGCTGGTATTTACAACTTCTACAACCCATTCTGTATTTCTTACACCCCCAGCAAGCACCTCAGCAGGTCTTGGTTCTTTTCCTGAAGGACTGACTCATATCTTCATTCCTGAAGGTCTTGACCCTTTATCATCCTGCGTGCATTGGGTTGATGTAGTTTCNCANTGACTTTATTCACAGGACATGGGAATACCAAGACATTCCCTAAAGGATCTCCTATATTTCAGACATAATCTTCCTTACCTCCATTGTAGAGAANCAATTGAATTTCCTCTTGCTAGTCTGGNGCAGGTACCCAAAAAGGCCAGAATAAAAGTGTCATATTCCCTAGAGCTATAGTTACTAGTTGTGTGACATTGGTACTGAGAAGTGAACTCAGGTCCTCTGGAAAAGNAGTACATGCTCTTAGCCACTGAGCTGTCTCTCTATACCAAGAATTGTTGCTTTGAATAGTAGATCACCATATATACATTTTTAATTTTTCTATCTTTTTATGTCAGTGAATATTTGATAATATTTTTCTGACATAAAATAAAAGCATAAGATAGACAGACTCTTATAATTAATAAATGAGGAAACAGTCTTCCTCTTTGTGTTTAATTCTTTAATTCACGGTAAGCAACAAAAGAAGCTGGAAGCATATTATAACCAGAAATGGGATTAGAACATGCCTTCCTGTTCCTCCACAGGGCTTAACAAATATAACTTAGTCTCTCTCAGCTCCAGGACAAGGTTATGGATGAAAGGAAACTGAAAAGGAACCCCAGTGCCATTTTTTTCCTAGACAGCGGATATAAGGAAGAAGACGAAAACCAAAAACATTAGAAAGTAGATTTGAAAGATCATTGTAGGAGCGGTATTAAAAATGACCTGTACAAAAAAAAAAAAAAGGAAAGAAAGAAAAAAGCCTGGGGTCCTGTTTGTGTTGGCCAACTACTCCTGAGCATGGAGCCTGCCCTGAGGAGTGGTTGATACACCCAAGTGTTTTTGTGGTTTTTGTGTTTTGTTTCAGTTAGGATTGGGTTGGGTTTTGTTTTGGGGATTTAGGGGAGGAGGATACTGATAATTGAACCGAGGGCCCCCTGCCTGTAAGGAAAGCACTAGACTGGTGAGTTACTGCTGCCCTAGTTTGAGGTTTTTTTAAGAGAAAAAAACAACACGAAGTTGGATGGGTCTTTGTAAACTTTATCAAGGAATTTGTAACTTATCCTCAAGACAAAAGGAACCTATTAAATACTTTAATCTCAAGACTAGTATTCTTACATTCACCTCAATCATCCTGACCACAATAAACTAGAGGAAACAATGGGGAAGCATNGTGGCTGTGCCTATTGCTNTAATCTGGTTGGGTGGCAAAGGTGGCTNCAATCAAGCTACTTACTATAACAAAGAAATGTAAACTAATTTAAAGGGTNGTTATGAGTTNGAAGTGTTNCATGTGGGANNGGGAGACATGGAAAAGTTATATCCATACCTAACCATGTGTCTGTGTTGTNTAAAAAATAGTAATGTCACTTGCTGAAGGACAGAACAGCTGAGACATAAGNTTGACATAAGGGTAGATAGAGTTNGGTATAGAGAGGAGGGTCAAAGAGGCTGAGGACATAGAGAAGTGAAGCATTCAGCTTTGCAATTCAACTTGATTGGTTTGCCTTCTGCTGGGACATCACATGCTGATAGATGTACAGGCGTCAATNGGACACAGTAGTCTGAAGGTCAGGGGAAGTANCTAGGCTGGGAATCGGGAAAGTAGTTTGTTGGGAGAGGACTTGCCAAGCCTATATAAGTTCCTGAGTTCCATCCCCAACACCATGACCTGGGAGGGGAGGATGTCTGAGAGAGAGAGAGGAAGTTGAGAATTATGAATCCATGCAATGGAAGCTATAAAAATGAATATATGTAAAAATGAAGCTATAAAAATGTCAGAAATTACAGAAAAAAGTGTAGCTTAAGCCCATGAAGCTATCAGTGGAGTGAAAACTCAATAAACTATTTCCTCATTGTTTGACTTTGTCTCTAAGACCACAACATCAAATTATTTACACATCATTGGGCATTTCTGATACTTGCTTGTTTTTAATTTTATAGGATTTTGTTAGTTACTTTAATTTTTAAATAAAATACAATAACTTTTTGTCCAGGATATTAAATTATAAAGCAAAATTACATTTGAAAATTCCTGATATTGCACAAAATACTATATATAAGAATATTACCTCAATGAATCAAACAGTCTATTTTTGCTTCTTATTAGAATAAATGGCTTATTCTTTAATATGGTCATAAATGAAATTAGTTTACATTTAGTTGCTTTATTCTGTATACATATAGATATATATGAGTTTTCTCTCCATATCCAAAAGAGCTTAGGACTAGAAGTGTATCTAACTTTTTAAAAGACATTAGAAGATTCGTATATACATAATGAGGTACCCTGGAGACAGACCCAAGTCTAAACACAAAATTCATTTGTTTCATCTACATGCTGTGCAAATGCCTGAAGATCATCGTTTACAACATTCTTAGCACACTTTATCTTTGACAGTGTCTTTCTTGTCATATAACCTCAGGTGTGAAATTTTCCATTTGTGTCTTCATGTAATCATACCTTTAAAATATAAGAATTGCTGGGTGTTGTGACATATGCCTGTACTCCCAACATTGGAGGCAGGAAGATCAGGAGCTACATAGTGAGTATGAAGCCAACCTAGGCTACATGAGACCCCTTCCTCACAAAACACTAATAAAAGCAACATAAGAATTACACCCCTCACAGCAAGATGACCAAGATCTTAACAGTACAAGCTGCACAAGGAACAGAACAACTGCATATCAGTATGATGTAAGTGTACAGACAGAAGTAGATGCATGTCTCGGGTCACCAACGTTCTAAGCATGTGCTCATTGATAAAGGACAGGTGGTATTGCCAATTTCTCTCAGTATAAATGTCTGTAATCTTTCCTTTCTCCCATTTCCTGAAAGTATAGAGTTNAGTTCATAAGTTAAATGGATGCATGATGCAATTACCTCATAATTTNAAAAAAAAAACTTATCTTGTGCAATAATGTCTGTTACTCAAAGGAAAGGGGAATAATAATGACTTATGAGACACTTATTTCCTAAAACTAAAGTCAGTGGAATGGAAACCTACAAAAGAAAACTTTAAAATTTCACTTCAGAACTGCAGAGACATAGTAAAGAAAATTCAAATTGATATGTGCAGTGTATCTATCAATCAAATGTATAGACTGTATTGTAAGGACAGGAGTCAGTAAATGGAAAATCAGGAAATATGAAGTGACTCTGACTAGAAGGAGTTTTTTGTTTGTTTGTTTGTTTTGTTTTGTTTTTCGAGACAGGGTTTCTCTGTGTAGCTTTGCGCCTTTCCTGGAACTCACTCGGTAGACCAAGCTGGCCTCGAACTCACAGAGATCCGCCTGCCTCTGCCTCCCGAGTGCTGGGATTAAAGGCGTGCGCCACCACCGCCCGGCTACTAGAAGGAGTTTTAAAGAACATAATTAAAATCATGGGCAGTGATGTACTTGTAGCCCTAGCTATCTGGAGCTTGAGAGAAGAGAGTTACTTGAATACAGCGGTTCAATTCCTGTAGTGATTATATTGTGTCCCCCAAAATATTGTGTACCCTAATAAAACTCATCTGGGGTCAGAGAACAGAACAGCCACTAGATAGACATAGAGGCCAGAAAATGGTGGCACACACGCCTCTAATCCTAGCATTCCAGAGGCAGAGATCCATCCAGATCTCTGTGAGTTCAAGGCCACACCGGAAACAGCCAAGCATGGTGGCACACACCTTTAATCCCAGCACTTGAGATCTCATGTCTTTGCTTGAGAAAGACACATGCCTTTAATNCCAGGAAGTAATGGCAGGAAGCAGAAAAGTATATAAGGTGTGAGAACCAGGAACTAGAGGCCCCTCTTAAGCTTTGAGGAGTGAGCAGCAGTTCGCTGAGACCCATTCGGGTGAGGACTCAGAAGCCTACAGTGAGGAAACAAGATCAGCTGAAGAGTTGGTGAGGTGAGGTTGGCTGTGGCTTGTTCTGTTTCTCTGACCTTTCAGAATTTACCTCAATACCTGGCCTGGTGTTTTCAATTAATAAGACCGTTTAAGATTCACTTTACAAATTCCCCACCTAGACAAAACTGTAAGACCTTGTCTCAAAGATAGATAGATAGATAGATAGATAGATAGATAGATAGATAGATAGATAGATAGATAGATAACACATGCTTTCTGGGGCTAGAAGTAAAATATTTGAAATATAGCTATTACAAAGAAGCTGAAAGGTACCAGAAATGTTAAAAATGCCGAAGGAGGAGATCCAGAGTCAGTGTGCAAGTGAACTCAGCCCCATAGTATGAGCAAAGCTCATGTGAACTTAGGCCCACAGTATGAGCAAAGCTCATGTCCTGACTTATCCCAAATGCTGAAGGTCCTGGTTTTAGAGACAGCCAGCCTGGGGTATGATGTTCTTGTGAGTGGGCCAATAACTCACGTTCCTTAAATGCTTTCAGTAGGCCAGGCACATCACACACATTTCCTCATTTAACAGCAACCATGAAGCATTGGGAGGTAAGTAAACCGAGTCTCACTTGCCTCAAGTTACACAGTCAGAATGTAGCAAAGACCCCGGAAGTAATCTCAGCCAGCACACCAGTTGCATACTGCTGTCCTCACGTCCCACTGGAGGGAAATGCATGCTTCGGTGACAAATGAAGTCTCTATAGACGAGCATTCCCTTCCCATTTGGACTTTTAGAGAGCTCCATGAAAGTGGAGAGTAGAGTGAGCACCATTCTTGTTTCTAGGTATGTACGTGAATTCTATCCAGCACAAATCCAAATACCTTCCTGTAGTCAGGTTTCTCCGGTCCTGCCGGCCCTGTGGCCTGCAGCTGCTTATAAAATGATCACTCAGTGGCCTAATATTATCTACAAACTGCATGGTCCATGGCAGACCTCTTGCTAGCCAGCTCTCATATCTCATATCAACCCATTTCTATCAATCCACATTCNACCACCTGTTCCGTGGCTTACCNGTCTGCTGGCACGCTGTTCCTTGGGCGGCAGGCTAACNTCTCTCTAGACACCNCCCTTCTCCTTCCTTTCTTTCTCCTTGGATTTCCTATCTGCCTCTAAGCTGCCTTGCCATAGGCCAAAGCAGCTTATTTATTAACCAATGGGAACAACCTATATTCACAGAAAGACATCCCCCAGCACCTTCCCTTCCTCCCTGTAGAAGAAATCGATTGCGTCTCCATTTGCTCATGTGCCAGAGACTTGCTTCAGCAGGGGGATTCAGGTCCAGAAGAGTGTGTGTGGCATCTGCAGCGGGATAGAGGGAGGGGATGGACACAATCTGAAGGTGAATCAGGTTGGCTGCCAGCCTTTAATTGAGAAAAGATTACACCTGTCATACTGTGTAGTTGCACATAGGATTAAATGGGAGACAAGAAGCGTGTGAGCTGGGGTGTGGCTAGAGATCAGGGGTTGAGGAATCTAGCCTTGACCTTGACAATAGGCACCAGTCATATGTTAATGGAAGGTCCACAAGTTCCTCTTGCTAGAATAAGAGGAATGACTGCTTTATCAATTAGTTTCCTCAAGCTCCCAGGGGAATGCAGAGACACTATATTAAGTTTCTTAGTCTGTTATATGGGCCTGTTCCCTTCATAATGCTCCTAAAAGGGAAGGTCCTGACATAAATCCTCCTTTAAGGAAAAACCCCTCCCTTCTTCTTCCTCATCCCCTTCCTCCCTTTCTGGCCATGAGATGTACACACTTCCGTTTTCCCTTTTCCCCTCTTTTTCTCTATCTCTCTTTTATAATAAACTCTCCATGTGGATGCTGTGTCTGCATGGCATGCCTCCCTCACCCACTAGAGCACCTTGGCCCAACCTGCCAAGCCCACCCACACACTGTATCATTACATTGGTGCTGCGTGACTCTGCAGGTTCCCCTGGCATCTCCTATGCACCAGGAGTCCAAGAAATGCTGGGACCCTGTACCATCTAACACCATCACTTTTCCAACTGGAGGACCTCTGGGACTCTTCACCCTATCGGTAAGATTCCTCCTCCATTCCCTTCTGGCCATTTTCCACGAGTGAGGATTCGTCTTGTCTCTCAACCGTGGTTTCTCAAAGTTCCGGTATTAGCAACCACGTGTCTTGGGCTTTCAGCCCTCCAGCCCCTGTTCCTATGCAATGGCATACGGCACAGTATGCACCCACTCACTTCATGGCCCACAGCCTTTAGATGACAATCGCCTGGCTATCATGTGCCATCATTGGTCCTCGCTGTATCACTCTCCACGTGGATGCTGTGTCTGCATGGTATGAGTAACTTTCCACGCTCTGCAGCCTGCCCCCATGTCTGCATGGCATATCTCCCTCACCCACTGGGGCACCTTGGCACAATCTGCCAAGGCCACCCGAATACTGTATCATTACAATCATTGTACACATTTTTATCCTTTTACAAAAGCCCATGCAGAATTTCCCAAAGGGAAAGACATTTATATTGAGAATCATTAAAAATGAAAGTTAAAAAGTACTGGAGAAGTGTGGTCTGCACTGTTGAAATGCTGGAACTCTGCCAAGCAGCAATGGTCACCATGCGGTCCACACCACACATGCTTTCAAATGTTTCTGCTCTGAACATATCTTAGCTCTTGGGACTAAATGTAACCTTTACCTGTTGCTGTAACAGGGCACCAGACTTAGCAGGCCCTGAGAACTTAGCACAACTGACTCCATGATGGAANTAGCAATCAGGCTGTAAAACTCAGCATGTAGACAGCACCACCTGCCAAAACTGAAACAAAGACCTAATCCATCAAAGTCTATAGTTATGGAAAAGTTTCTAAATTTACTAACCTTGCTTTTTGGCTTCTGGAGTTCTGCTTCTGGCTAACTGTTATTTGTTAACTGAAGTATGTCAACCCAGAATATGTTTTTTGTGCTTAAAAGCTCACTCTGAGAAAGGCTTGGGGCTACACTGGGATCCCAAACACATACCCACTGTACCAGCAGGTGGCTACTAAAGACTATCTATTGGCTTAAACCCATGTCCAAGCAGTCTTCTCTGGTGAATACCCCACAACAATTGCTTCATTGATAATGTATAAACAGAATCCTTAATATTTGCTAACTTTACAGATATGTAAGTGGCATAATTTGATCATTTTAAAAATTATCATTTATAATATTTATTGGCCTAGATTATATATTTCTAATATGTTCCATCCTTGCTTTCATTTTCATGTGTGTCTTTATCTAATATGGTCAACTTTCTGCATCTGAGAATTACACATTGGAAGATCCAACCAATGATAAATTGAAGAAATCTCCCTTTAAAATTGTGTCTTTAATGAACATATATACTCTCTTATTTCTGTTCCCCATTTTCTTGCTATTATGTAGTCCAAACTGGCCTGGAACCCACAATCCTGCCTTAGCCATGCAATAGGTGGGATAATAGGTGTCTGCCACTACCTCTAGCTCAGACTTTTTTTTATTGTTCCCTACAGTAGAGTATAACAATTTCCACAGCATTTATCTTACACCTGGCTTGCATTCAGAATTATAAGTCATTAGAGGTTATTTTGAATGTCTATATGAGATGTAAAGGGACTCAGGCACCCTCTAGACCTACCAATCTCCTACAGGTATAAAGACATAAGAGTTGTGTGACAGACTTTTCCTGGACAGACATGAAGAAAAGTTTGCTCACCCCAGATAGGGACTGACAACTGATTAAAGTACAGTTACCACAAACATCCAATGTGGTGAGCCAATGAGTTGTATTGTGCGGGTGGTAAAGGATTATAGATTGGGGGGGGGTTACATACAGGTGCAGAAATGACACAAAGATAGCATTACCAGAGCCCACCCCAGCATGGGTGACAGCTCACCAAAACTGGAAAGCTGGAACACATTGCACAGCCTGCAGGCAGCTCAAGCAGGCTCCACAGTGTCCTTTCCAAGTGGCTCAGTTGGCCAGAGCCTCTTCCAGGAAGCTGGTCTTTGTTTCTTGTATGCAGTTCAGTTGGTCTCGGCTTCTCCCTGGCTGCTAGGCTTTTCAGGGAGTGACTCTCAACTGTTTTTATTGCTTCTATACTCTTGGGGATGGAAAGGACTAGTGGATCTGGTCAGTTTCAGGGACTTCCTGGAAGTATTTTGTGTTCTTTACTTCTGGTCCTAAGGAGCATCATCAAATGTTTCAATCTCAAAAGAAACTGTTACACAACTGTCCTACTTAGGGTTTTATAGGGGGGTAGTATTAAGGCAACTCCACGTAGTTAACAGAAGGTTTATTTAGGGCAACTTACAGCAAGTAAAGGGGTTGGTCACAGGGTCCAGGAAAGATGAGGTGCAGTCCATTGGTGTTCTCCGGAGAACTCCGCCTGGTCTACCTTCCAGCGTCCAGGATCCAGGAACCAAGAGGGCCAGCAGGAAGGCTCTCCAGTCTTAAAGGCTCCCATCTCAGCCTGCCCCACAGGGAGGTCCTAGTTATGTGTGGCAGTTACCAGAAGCCTCAGTAGGGGTTGTGCTTCCAGGTCAAAGCTGGAACTGCTGCCCACTACATCTCCCACTTTGGTCTAAATAAGAAAATTTTAACCTAATACAAAACTGTACACAATAGGAATGATTATTACTACAAACAACACAAACAACATCAAACAAGAGACACATACTAAAATCCAGACAAGTCTGGAGCATAGGTAAATGGCATGTTACAGAGATCATTCCAAAAGGTGTCCTATCCAAAGAACCTGAATCTAATACTTAATATGTTCTAGCTAAGATACAAGAAGATTGTATTATAACTGTTAGTCTTCAATCCCTCAAAGACCTGAGAAGGAATATAATAATACCTGAGAAACAGGAGAAGGATGCAAGCAACTTTTGGGAGTCTTGCCAGAGGAGACAGAGACAGCTGGCAGCCTGGACAGTCACCTAGAATTTCTCAGTATTGTTGGTGCATTTAAATTGGCAACAGGCCTAGATTATCTGTCAGACCATTTTCAAAAGCAGAATTTTTTGAAAGACTATCTTACCCTGTCTTGGCAGAGTTCGATAGTCACTTTTACTGTCAGCGGTCAAGGCAAGGGCAGTTCTTCACCCAATAGGCCATTTTTGTGCCAAGAAGAAGACAAACTTCCAAATAGAAATGTCTCAGAAGCCCAACATTCTCTTGGGATTAGATCAGTGCTGCCAGGAGCAATTGTGTCTCACATCAACAGAATTCTAAGTTATCAAAACATTTAAATGCCATATTCTCTAGGTCTATGAAGTGTTTGAAGATTACCTATCTATCTGTCGTATGTTTCTGTAAGTCTGGAGAACCTAACTAACATAACTATAGATGACAAGCATGAGTGACTATAACTCAGTAAGTCTTCTCTACTAAAATAACTTAAGGATTAAGGCTTCACATAACAAGATAAACAGTCTGTAAGCAGATGTACCATAAGGACAATGACCTAAGACTGTGACAATACCCCAAATGGCTTAAACAGAGGTAGGAATGTATATATAGTACAATATGCAATATAACAATAATCTTAAATATATATCAATATACAAATATCCTAAACAGAGGTAGTATGTTCTGTGACAAATACAATTTTACACTGTATCAATATACAAAATACTTCAAACAAAGTAGAAATATATGTACATTACAACAAATATAGTTCTATATTTGTATCAATATACAAATTATCTTAAATAGGAATATATAACTAGTTTGCATTTGTATCAATATACAAGAATCAATATTGGTGCAAATTATCTAAGGCTGATATTTTACTGAATTTGTTTACTAGTAAATACAATAATCTACCTTATTATCCTATACCTATCTATTCCCCTTTTTCTTTTCTAAAAGAGAACATTGAGTCCACATTTTATTGTTCTACCCTCAACCCTACAACCTGTCTCGGCCCACCCCCCCCCCGGGGGGGGGGGTTCTAGGTAGGCGTGGCAGTTACCGAAGCCTCAGTAGGGGTTGTGCTTCCAGGTCAAAACTGGAACTGCTGCCCACTCTAGGGTTTCTATTGCTGTGAAGAGACACCATAACCACAGCACTCTTATAAAGGCACATTTAATTCAGGCTGTCTTATGGTTTCAGAGGTTTAGTCCATTATTGTCATGGTGGGAAACATGGTGGCATGCAGGCAGACATGATGCTGGAGAAGGAGCCGAGAGTTCTACGTCTTGATCCACAGGCAACAGAAAGCGAACTATCTGCCACACCGAGCACAGCTTGAGTAACGGAGACTGAAAACCCACATGCAGCATGACACGCTGCTTCCTACAAGGCCACACCTACTCCAACAAAGCTACACCTCCTAATAGCGCCACTCCCTTTAGGGGCCATTTTCTTTCAGACCACCACAATTCTCAATATAAAGACACATACAATGAAGAAAATTCTATAGTAGCCATTGAAATTTCCATACACTCCCCTCCCAGCCCTTCAGGAATAACTGCTACCAGCAGTTTTAAGCTTTTCTTCAATTTATTCTTTACTNTCAGACTTTTAGTTGTTTTTCATTTTCTCTGTTACAAGCAGTACTCCAGAGTACATCTCGGACACATTTTCTCTTATAAATACACTACCTCCGTAAGCACTGTTAATATTGTCAAGCATGTCATTTATAACTCCTGAAGTTACTGTTTCAGATTCTATTTAGTTTGCCTATCCCAAGTAATAATTCTCCACTTTTGCATACAATAATTCCCCACTTTTGTGTACACTGGTTTCCTGCTGCCCTGGAATTCTTGGGTGTGGCTGATGGAAAGAAGCTTTCTAAACAGGAGAAGTACCGAGGGGGTAGAACTGAGGCTCACGTGACAAACACACTTTCAGTGGGTGAGTTAGTTTCACATGGGAAAACAACTTTCCAGAGCTTAGACAAAACCACAAATTCTGTTTAACCATTTTAAAATAGATACAGTTAATTACAGAATACTACTAATAAAGTAAAAGTATGATTTAGATTGAATATCATTACCCCAACTCAATTGATAGGCACTTTGGTAAAAGTAATAATAATAATAATAGCACGCAAAACTATCTCTGATCCTGTAAGATCAGCACATGTGTTGGTATTCGGTGATGGGAAACATTATTTTTGAAGTAGAATGTTCTGTGGAGTTAAGGATTTCACTGAGCCAGGACCTACAACTGAGTTCACACTCTGCATTCTTTAGGGGCCACCTCTGTACCCTGGAACAAAAATCACTAACTGTTATGTTCCTCAGCTTCAAATCATTTTTTATATGTATCATTTATTTGTATCTGTGAGTGTATGTGAACAGGTGCACGTGTACCACCCCATATTTGTGGCAGTGATCAAAGGGCAACTTGCAGGAGTCAGTTCTCTTTCCACCACATGGGTCCTGGGAATGGAACTCCGGCCATCAGGCTGGGAGACAAGTGCTTTTATCTGCTGAGCCAACTCACTTGCCCCGAGTATGTTTTTAAAGATAATGGCATATGTATTTCAATCCTGTTTATGCGGGTTTAATGAAGAAGCATATGTGAAATGCTTGGGATGGGGCAATCAGTACAAAGCCTTTACTATGTAGTGAGAAAGCCAGTAGGTTACTGCAGTCAGGCTATAGAGACAGGGAAATAAAGACTTCCATGTCAATAGAACTGAGCAGGGTAGTGTAATCAATAGACACAGTGTCAGCATTTGGGATGGTCCCTCCTTTTGAGTGATACACAAAAGTGTTCTAGAGAGAGAGCTGGAGAGCACCCCCAGATCCATCTGCGTGCTGACAGAAACAAAGAGAACCTTGACTGTTCCATGACCTGGCCAGCTGCATGTGTTTTGTTCCCTGTAGGCTTGAACCTAAGATGGAGCCTTGACCATTTCCAGGCACTGATAAAGCTGTGTAGGTTATTTCCCAAAGCAGGGAAATATGAAAATATATTGCTCAACAATAGAAACTTGCCATGGCTCTAAGCCACATTTCTTAAATCATAATATGGACTTTGAACTGATCCCCCTAGTGTTTACTGCTTCTTTTCTTTGGAATCTCAACTGACCTCATCTCCAAATGGCTTGGCAAATCCGTTTCAAGAATTCCCTTGCCACCTATCTTGGGGCAACTCCAGCCTAGGACTCAGAATGCTAATACTTAAGAAATAGTGAGGGGAGGAGAGCCTTTTAGACAGGCAGGAAAGAGCCCATCTCACCCAGGTGCTTTGGGGACCTACAAACAGTTTGACAGGGCTGGGATATGAGGAGTAGCTGGAAAAATAACAGGATGTTAAAATGAGATGAAATCTCTATCCCCATCCAAGAGTTTGACTTTATCCTGAGGCCAGAATGCACACAGTATCTAGGGAAGAGACTTGATGAGTGTTTAAAATGAACAATGTAATAAATCGGGTAGTGAAACTATACATGTGGAAATTTAGAAAGTAAAATCAACAGAATATGCTAGTTGACCATTATTGAGAGACAGCAAAAAATATGGGTAAGATTGTGACCTTCCTAAACTAGCCTGATGGCAGACATTTCTACGGTTTTCTACTCACTCTGCTACCTTGGATCAGTAACTTCAGTTTGCTGAATGTCAGATGTACATCACTGAGATTAGCTTAGTATTATCTAGTTGGGCTTCATGAGCCTGCAGAAGGAATTAAATGGCATAATAAATAGAAAGCACTTTGCCATGTGTTTAGTGTTAGCATTAGAGCAATAAATAATAAGATAAGCATATTATTAGTGTTTTAAAGTAAGCAATATGGTTTAGAAACCCAGGTTCTAGTCAGGCTCTTCAAACTTACATCTCAAATTTTCCACCTATTAGTTATGCTTACTACGAAAAGTCATTTATTTGATACCTTGTTTTTTAGTATCTATAATGTTGATGAAAATGTATCTCTCACCAGGCGCTGGTGGCACACGCCTTTAATCCCAGCACTCAGGAGACAAAGGCAGGCAGATCTCTGTGAGTTCAAGGCCAGCCTGGTCTACAGAGCGAGTTCCAGGCCAGGCTCCAAAGCTACACAGAGAAGCCCTGTCTCGAAAAAACAAACAAACAAACAAACAAACAAACAAAAATGTATCTCTCACCTCAAAGAGAAAGGAGTTTATTACACCAAAATGAGTGTCACACCAAGGAACACAGATTTGGATTGCCCTGATTAACTGTAGGAGTAGACACATGGACTTCTATTAATTACTTTTTTTAAGAATCATAAATGTAATCTCAGCACTCAGGAGGCAGAGGCAGGTGGATATCTGTGAGTTTGAGGCCAGCCTGGTCTACAGAGTGAGTTCCAGGACAACTAGGGATACACAGAGAAACCCTGTGTTGAAAAAAAATCATAAATCAATGCATTTGCCAAATACATTGCTGGGCAGCACAGGTGGACAGGTTTCAGTAGCTTTGGGAAAACTCTGTTGTAGTTGCTGATGCTAGCTGATGGCTTAGCTTTGGAGTTGGTGGAAACAGTGGTCTGCAAGAATGCAAGTCAAATCTTTTACCTGATAGTCAAAAGTTTGCTAGATCCCACACAGAGAAGGACAATGAGCAGCTACTAAGGGAACTGAAGATAGGCCAAGATAATCTGGTCCTGGGTCTGCAACATTCCAATTTTCCACAATCATAAAATTCTAATTAGTCATTCAGCCTTGTAGAATCTTCAACACAGGTGTGGCCTTTTTCTTTGGGAAACTTTGGTTTTCAGTAAAATGACCATAATAGCACCTTTCTGGCAGTGTCAGAAATAGGTTATGCAGGTAAAATGCCAGATCATTAATCCATATAAACAAATGTTTATTGGGTATATGTACCAAGAAGTGGATACAGTAGTAAATAAAACAGATTGAAATAAAACCAGTGGTACCTTCATGGATCTTATTTTCAAATAACAAATAATGGTTATCTGGTTTAAAGGTATGTTAAATGATGAATCTACTTTACACAGCATTTTCTCTTGACAAATTTTGTGGTCCTACCCTAAACCATTTCTATTATTTTCTTGTAGAAAAAGAACATAGCCCACAAACATTTAGGGTGATAATATTTTGGCTATAATTATAGACATTCTGACAGAACTCAGACATTGAAAAAGACACCAGAAATTGGGAAGGAGACACACAAATTGGAGAAAACGTTGACTGTTAGAACTTTGAATTATTTCATCACTCTTTTCTCCTGAATCTGATGGAAATCTTCCTAAGACATTATAAGCCTTTTTGCTTAAGCCACTATAAAACATGTGAGCATCAACTTGGGGGATGGAGATGTCATAGATCACCTGGTAGGGTGCTCATCTAGCTTGTATGAAGCCCTGGATGGGTTCTATCCTCAGCACATAAACAGCACCTACCCAGCATTAGTGCGGTGGAGGTAGGAGGATCCCATCCGTAGTTCAAGGTCATTCTCAACTACATAGCAAGTTGGACGGGAGGCTGAACTACATGAGACAATGTCTCAAAAAGAACCTCCTTGGGATTATTAGTTTTCATCTTAGAAAATATGCAATCATCAGAGCTTCAGAATGTATTTTATTACATCAAACGCCCCCAAAACTAACAGTTTTAGGGACTGTGTTAAAGGTACAGTTGGAGGTAGTCACCAAAGGGTGTAAATGAAGACCTTGATGACTTCTAGCTCTGTTTATTAGAACTAGGCCTTGGTTGCATGTTGCTAGGCGACCTTCCCCCCTTGTTCAAGAAGCCAGGGTACAGAGTTGGTTTTGTTGTTTTGTTCTCAGCTGGTAATAGGTAAGNAATATCTTCAATGACATTTCGTTCATGCTCCCGGTGTTCGGACCGGAAGTTCGCCTTCAGGTAGCATTNGGTCTGGTAGGCGTCTCCCTTCCAGAACCAGGGGAACGCCTCCCGGGGAAGCCCCGCCCACTCAGGGACTCCAGCTAGCCCCGCCTCCCGGGAGTTTCCGCGAACGTTGAGGCGACGCGGGCTACGTAAGTTCCTGCTGCCGGCCAGCAGCTCCTCAGCGATTGGTCCATTGCCACGCTGTGGTGTGACGTGCTGTCCCGGACCTGTGTACCCACGTGTGGCGCGGCCGGGAGACACCGGTGAGCCGCGGATCGGCTTTCGCGGTTCCGGAGACGGAGTCCCTGCTCCATCATGGTGAGAAAGCCGCGGTGATCCCGGCGGGAGCCGGCAGCTTCCGGTTATGTCTGTGTTTGCAGCTCCCGGCGGCTGGCTTGGCCATTGGCTGCGCGGCTTGGTGTCCCGAGACCGGTCACCTTCCTGACCCTGGGTGCACTTTGGAAGGAGACGAGATAGGTTTTGCAAAACCCCGGGAGTTTACAATTCTGACAGCTTAGGTTAACTCAGTCACTGTGACACTTACAGAAGCTCCGCCCCCCTGCTTCCGGGGTTCTCATAGGTCCCTTGGTTGGCATCTCGATTTGAAAACCCAGTGTTGAAGAGTAAATAAGAATGTATCCAGGAGTAATGAGCCTAAACATTACTTGTCTGTGTCCTGGTTTTATTTACTAGTTAGTAGATGAAATGTCTCCTCTACATTTTCTTGTGGCAAGTTCCTTGTCTTGCTGGCTCAACTTTTTGGGGGGAACCTTCCCAGAGCACCTATTACAAAGGACTTAAGGCATTTGCACTCCACCATATTTGATTTTTCTTCACTAAGGTCATTAGTTTGATGACTTGCTTGCTAAGGACGGATAGTTTTTCAGACTGTCCCACCTACTTTGAACAGGTGTCTTCACAGAGTAGGTACCCAATCAGTGTTTGCTGGAGAAGTCTAAGTATGGTCTCTACAAAACACCGGACAGTTGTCTGGCTTAGATATGCAGATTTGAAAAAATCTGTTCACCCTTTACCTACTTCCTGAAGGTACATGTGGTTTTGGTTCAGTGTGGGGATTCTGTTTTGTTGACCGTTCCTGATAATTCTGTAGCCTCACAGAAAGAAAAAGCCCTTTATAGAGAAGAAGAAAGCTGTGTCTTTCCACTTGGTCCACCGGAGCCAACGAGATCCTTTAGCAGCAGATGAAACTGCACCCCAGAGGGTACTGTTGCCCACCCAGAAGGTAGGTCCTGCCCTGTAGCCACAAGTGTTTGGATGTATGGTAGCTTTGTAGTCCTGATGATGGAAGCGAAGGGCCTTATGCATACCCAGCAAGCACTTTACCTCTGAACTATACCCCAAACTCTATGAGATTTTAAAAATCAGCTGACACTCTCAGAATCTGGTCCCCTGAGAAATGAGCTGTGACTCAGGTTCCAATCTATGTGCTGACGTTTGATGTTGTGTATTTATTTTGATTAAGAAGACAAAGCATCTTTGAGATTATTAAATAAAGGGATCTTACAGAATATTAGTAAAGTTCACTAGNCTGTAACCTACAATGCTGTGCAGTATTATTTAGGCTGTGGCCATATGCTCAGTCTCTGCTTTCTCTTGGGATTCTGCCATGTTTCAGTAGTCTTCACTTAGCATTTTTGCATCCTGGTCACTAATCTGTTGAAATACAAAACATCTGAACTCATGAATTAGCTTTAGAAATCCTAAGGCAGCCTTCAAAAGGATGATTTATGTTAGCATACACTTGTTGCAATGGATAATATAAAAATATTGAAGGATGCTGGAGAGATGGTCCAGTGCTTAAGAGCACTTGCTGCTCTTTAGAGGACCCAGGTTCAGTTCCTAGCACTCATATGAAGACTCACAACTATCTTTGAAACCCTTCCAGGGGGATCTGATNNCTTCTTCTGTCCTCTCTGCGTACCAGGCACACATACACATGTAGTCAAAACACTCATTAAAAAATAAATTTTTTTTAATGTTTTAAATATTAGGGGGCATTGGTCTTTGTTTAGCTTTTCACTAAAGCCACCAACACCCCACTCCCATGCACCATCAAAAAGCTTTCTTTGCTTAATACAAGAAACTGCTGGGTGGTGGTGGCGTACACCTTTAATCCCAGCACTCAGGAGGCAGAGGCAGGCGGATCTCTTCGAGTTCAAGGCCAGCCTGGTCTACAGAGCAAGTTCCAGGACAGGCTCCAAAGCTACACAGAGAAACCCTGTCTTGGGAAAAAAAAACAAAAACAAGAAATTATACTTGCTCTCAGAGTCCCCAGATCTTTTCTTCTAACCCTCCAACTGCATTTTTGAGTGTGCGTTACATATATATTTTTTTTAACCTGGAATTGTACAGAACTGTCTAGTTGAAGGAATTGTTTTCATTCTTATTTTGTGTGTGGCCTCATGTTTTACTTTGTCCTCTGAGACAAGGTCTTGGTACATTGTTCAGCCTTGTCTTGAACTCANGGCTTCAAATGGCCTGCCTCAGCCTGGCTTGATTTCATTCCATTTTTTTAATTTTATGTAGGACTTTGGTTTGGATGCTCTGTAGTTTTGGCAGTTGTCAAGAATTGGTCGTGNGATTCCTGTCAGCCAGTATTTGTATGCCCTCTACCTCCTNGAAGTTCTGCTCTTTGTGAGGATCCTGATCTTAGCCATAGCAGGATAGCTAATTCCATCTTGTTATCCGAGGTAAATGATGAGGAAAGACGAGCAGAACAGAGGAAGTATGGCGTGTTCTTCGATGATGACTATGACTACCTGCAACACCTGAAGGAACCGTCTGGGCCCGCAGAGCTCATTCCCAGCACCNCCTTCAGCACTTACAACAGTGATGAGAAAGAAGAAACCTCAGTATGCTCAGTAAGCTTTCTTGGCAGCTTAAATGCAAAACTGTGCAGTAATGAGTAAAGAGCCCTGGTTTTTAAGTCAATAACTTTGNGGCAGTAAATGGTGTGAGTATGAAGAATACAGANACGCCATGTCTGCCTAAAATTGTATAGATGTGTGTATATCTAAACCCTTAGGAAATNGTAGGCCACTTCTCTGGTGGGCTGGTATCAAGATTAACAGCTTTTTGTAAGGTTCAGAACTTTGAGTCATGTCAGGCAGCATTTTCCACAGAAGAAAAGCAGTGAGCATTCTGTATTCTAACATTTTTTCGTGATCNTAAACTGTTCTAGGAGTGAAATTTTTAGATCTTTAACAACGTTTGTGGAAGCTGCAAGGTAATCATAGAACAGCGTGAACAGGTTGTAATGGAATGACTGTTAATCTTCTCAACAAAAGGACAGGCCACTGTATTATACTTTACCCTTTAAATACAAACAAGCACGTGTATATGCACCTAGTGCTACTCATGCAAGTGCCTATTTGTGTCCAGTACTCCCCTTTTGCATGCCATTTTGTCTTTATTTAGTCACCTAGCACTTTAAGAAGGCGTTTCATTGGGGTTATCAACCAAAGAGGAGAGATGGCAAGGGGGAGGACCCTAGTTTTCCTTTTGTTTCTCATTTCCTAATCCTCTCAAGGCCTGGGCATTTCTTTCCTCAGAAGACATGATCTTAACTCACCCAGGGCAAAGTGCATTGCTGAGGATGAGAGAGTCAGGTTTAACACATTGTCCTGAAGAAAGGCAATAACTGTAGCTCATCAATTCCTTTTCTCTTGGAAGGTCCCACATGGCACCATCACAGCTCTACCACAGAACCAGCTTCTCTTGTCCTTTCTCTGGGCTGAGTCAAGTCAGCAGCAGGGTACTTACTGCCAGTTCCCTTTTGTGCCCCACTGAGGGAGAAGAGGACTGTCCTGCTTTCTCTTTCCTGGGAAGAGAGGTTTTAGTAAAGTCATAGCATTGGTCAACGTGAATTCTACACAACAGAGAAAGGCTAGCTTTTAATCCTTAATTCATTTGGGGGAAGAGTAATCATTTTTTTTTTTTTAAACAAAATAAGGCTAGTTAGTGGGTCATTCGTTTCTGTTAATGTGGACGGACAAGTACCATTATTTAAGAACAAAGGTGTCATTTGATAGACATATGTGAAGATGCCATATTGCAGTACATGGTAACCGNAAAAGAAATGGCTTAGATGCCAGTGATTTTGCTTTGTAAAAATGATGCTTAAAGCACTTTTTAAATTTGAATTTGTCAGAAGAGTTGAGTACAGCATAGGAACAGAATGCAGTGCAGTGCAGAGAAGTGGTATACATGGGACTGCTTGAGCTTGCCTTGATTTCCACATGACAACGTAGTTGGGAATTACTACAACTATTAAAATAAACACACCTATGTTTGATCTAAATGATTATTAGAACTGTCATTTATTTGATTCTGTGACTACTTTTCAAGACTTGAAAAAAAATCCCATAGGTAAATTTAGTAAATCCTCTTTAGTCTCAGAATTTTAAGAAGAATCACTGTAACCTTTAAAAAAAATCTAAAAAATATATTGTTTTAACCATTTTTTAATTTTGTTGTTGTTGATTAATACAAGATATTGAATACTCTGTTCAATGTAACAGAAAATCCCAATTCAGACTTGTTTTAAAAATAAATAATAAATAATAATAAACATGCCTACAATCCCAGCATTCAGGAGGCAAAGGCCTCTGAGTTGAGGGCTACTCTGGTCAACACTGANTTCCTAGCCAGCAGCAAGTTAAGACAGCAGGAGAGGCTGTGCCATTACTGGACCATGGGATGTTATCACTAGTGTAAAGAGAAAAATTGCATTAGTTTTGAGACTCGAGGCAGGTATAGTTGTAACGTGTGGATCAAATCCTGGGTNCTCTTAGTGACTGATCTCAGGCATTCGCTCTTCAGTTTCTGAGCTTCTGTTTTTCACTGAAATGTTCATGCTAACAGTTTGGAGATTAAGTGGAATAGTATACAAGGATGATATGAAATACTTGAAAGGGTCCTAGTTAGAGTTGTGGTGGAGTGTTGAGAATGTGTGCTGGTACATGGGTTAGAGATCCAAGGGTGTAATGGTAACAGCCTCCTGAGACTGTTAACAAGTCACTCCAGGAGTGATTTACAGCAGAGGTCTGGAGGCCAGAAGTCTGCAACTAAGTTCTTAGTAGGCTCAGTTACTTCTTGGGACTCAAGGAGATTGTGTCGTTACTCATCTAACTCTTCCTTCCGAAGCTTGCCAGCAGTCTGTCTTNAGAGTTCCTTGACCTGTGGGTGCCCTACTCCAGTCTACATATCCATGTCCACATTTCATTCACCCCTTTAATGTGAGGGCAAGCCGACCACTGAACTCATGTTCGAGATCAAGGGAATACATATGGCGTGGCCTTCTTGCTGACAGAAGACCTAAGGTAGTAAAGGTCCTCACATAGAATATGTGAGAGACCTATCCCACTGACCTTCAGAGCAGACCACTTTGAACCTGTTACTCCTTAGTCATATAAATGGCTGCATCTGTTCGTGAGGACAGCGCTGATCAGCTGTTAAGGTCCACATGGTCTCAACCTTAATGTTTCCAAGTAATGAGTGAATTGCATTGTTTCATAGGGAATAAATGAAAGCAAACCTTACTTCAGGTGTGGTCACAGCCTGAGGCTGAGCGGATAAGAATTTTGAAAGGAGGCTTTTCAACCCGGTACAGTGGCTGGGCAGTATTAACCCTCACAGCTGTGTCATTTCCTTTTTAAGAGCACTGGAATTAAGCTGCCTTCATCGGTGTTTGCATCAGAGTTTGAGGAAGACGTTGGATTGTTAAACAAAGCAGCTCCAGTTTCAGGTGAGTTTAACTTTTTTTTTTTTAACATTTATTTTGTCGTTCACACAGGAATACCATATTTACATGATTTCCACCCCACACACTCTCTTCCCCTGTATCCTTCTCTCTCTCAACTTCATGACTGCTTTAATTATTGTTCATATATGTGTCTGTATAAATAGAGCCTGCTGGGTCCATTTAATGCTCATGTGTGTTTAAGGGAGGACCNTTTGGAATTGGATAGCCTATCAAAGGTTGTCCCTGGAGGAGACCAGCTCTCCTCTCTCAGTAGCTATCATTGTAGCTTTTGATCTAGGGGTGGTGCCTTGTGTAATTCCTCTGTCCACCCATCCACATTGGAATGTCAACTGGTGTTCTCGCTGTTGGGTCCTGTTTAGGTGAAAATATGGTTAAGATTCCATGGGTGCGGGCTGGAGAGATGGCTCAAAACTGGCTGCTCTTTCGTAGGACCCGGGTTCAATTCCCAGCACTCACATGGCAGCTCACAACTGTCTGTAACTCCAGTTCCAGGGGATCTCACACCTTCACACCCCTGCACATAAAATAAAGTCTAATAAATAAATAAAAAATATGGTGGAATTTAAAAAACAAGATTCCATGGGTGCAACTCCCATTGTATTGAAGGTACTATCTTGTAACAGACATCTTGGACCTCTGACTCTTAAAATCCACTCCCCATCGNGATATTTCTTGAGCCTTAGTTGTAGCACTTGTGTTGTAGATCTACCAATAGGGTCCGGTCACCCCACAGTCACTTGTTCTCTACGTTTACAGTTGTGGCTTTCTGTGTTGNTCTCTTGTCTACTGCAGTAAGAGGCCTCTTTGATGAGGGGTGGGAGCTGTGGATATCTATCTGTGTATATAAGAATGGGTATTTACAGTGCAGTTGGGAATTACATTAGTTTAGGAATGTGGAAGTAGTAGGTTCTCCTCTAGGGTCTGTGACTTCAGCAGTCATAGATAATTGGCTAGGCTTACAATACTAGACATGAATTTTCTCCTTTAAAAGTGTGTCTTAAGTCTAATTGGGTGGCTATTGGTTACCCCCAAAATACAAGTACTACTACTGCATCCTTGGGTATTTCTTGCTCTGCTGGTCATTGTGGTTGTGGTTCATGGTGGCTCAGCCATTAAAGGCTGAGGCTCACAGCCAAAAGGAGAGAATTTAACTTAAGTTTTCATTTGAGTAAATTTGTGTTTTGCAAAAAGAAACACAGGAATGTAAGTTTTTTCCATCCACAGTGAAGAGTTTATTGAAACAATAAGATAAATGTAGAATTCGAATAACAGAACATGAAGAGGGAGTATGGTCGGCAGCGTTTTGTATTATGCACCAAATTCTTATGTCTTTGTAGATCTCATTTGGAAAAAAATGGGAATCTAGTAAGGGAAGTTTAATGTTCATGTGCTCTCTTGTGAAGATAACAGGGATGGTCATTATTCTTTATAATTTTGAACAACACCATATAAGTATTTGGAAGAAATCTATTGTATGATTCACTCAAGATAAATTGAAGAAGTAATTTTTAAAGAAAACTTGCAGTACCACCACTGTAGTAGGTTAAAACAAAAGTTGACAAAAGTAGTATTTAGTATTTTTTCCTAAGTTAACGAACACTTGCCCTTGGAACATTGTTTCAATGATTTATTTTACAGGATGGTCCTTGTCTAGTAGAGTCTTAAGTTAAAGCACAATNAAACATAACCTGAGAGAGTTTCTGTCTGTAGGGGAGAAACTACCTGGGGTATTACACTTGGGGCACGGGAGAATAAATGCAAGGAATACCAGCCCGGGCCTTGGAAGCTGGGCAAAGCTTTCAAGAGAATAGCAAAGCTGATTTGCTGCTTTTGTGGTTGGTTGTTCAGAAGGGGTCTGTGAATGGAACCAGTTGCTTCCTTAAGTAGAAGACAGGCGGAAGGAGGAAGAGAAGGCTGGGAAAAGATATTCCAGACAGAAAACTGACTACATCCGCACTGAGGGAGTGTAAACACCAGACAGTGTATCCATTTTAGCATCCCAGGAGGGCAGGAAAGGATGAATAAAAATGCAGCTGGGGCATGGGGAGGGGCAGCCTTGTCAAAGGACGGCTTGCACTGGAAACATTTTCNTGAGTTCATTTTATTAAATACAATTATATAGCTGAAGAAACCAGCTGGGATTTATTAAAATTTTGAGGTCCAAATTTGTGAAAGTGTAAAAGTCACCAAATACTTATTTTTAATAAATGAATTTGAAACCTGGATTCTTTCTGCAGGTGAAAATTTAGGAGTTTTGCTAAAAAATTTAATAGAATAGATTGATAATGGAAGTGCTTTTACTAGTGAATATTGACAAAGAATGGATTTTTTTAAATTCTATCTACCTAAACTGTCCTTACAATTTTTTAGTCTTTCTTTTATCTGAAATATATAAATAGATCGGATTGTATAAAATATATATAGACCGTGCTTTCTTGGTGCCCCCACCCCCCGGGGGGGCAGTGCAGGAGCCTGAGATTTCTGTTCTGTTTTCTTTGCAGCAGTGGTCCAGGCTGGGGTCAGACCCGCAGTGAAGCTAAGGTAGACTTTGCACTTGTGAATGCTGGGAGTCAGGATACATGCTTTGCTCCATTTCTCTTCCCTTTCAGGACCTCGACTGGATTTTGATCCTGACATTGTAGCTGCTCTTGATGATGACTTCGACTTTGACGATCCAGATAACCTCCTTGAAGATGACTTTATCCTTCAGGCAAATAAGCTGACAGGAGAAGANGGAACGGATTTGCCGTANGTGTGGTGCTTCTGTCCTGGGAGGGTAGCCACATTCTAGGAGGAAGGGTTTGAGAACGTGTGATCTATGATAACTGTATTAGATCGGAAAATAATTGAATTTGAGACATACTCTCAGTAAGTGGTGCTAAAATCTCAGAATCCTGATGGCTGGTTGCTTGTCCTACTGTGCCAGATTAGGCTAATACCATTTCTAGTCCTGCTTCCTCTAGAGCCTTCCAGAAGCGGCTTCTGGGTTTGTGTGAGGTTGCTGTGCTCTGTCGGTGTTACAGTTGTTTTGACAGCTGATTTATG
>LZPO01076679.1:13381-27191 GCA_001675575.1 Neotoma lepida
CACACACACACACACACACACACACACACACACACACACACACACACACACAAAGGTTAAATTACTTTTAAAAGATAAATGATTGTGTGGCATGAGTGGGAACTTTATTCTTGCCCTAAAGTGCCTTGTAGATAAATAAAAAGTTAAAAATGGTTGTGAACAGAAATCTGAGTTTGTACAGTAAGGTATGGCCTTATATTTGCAGCAGCACGGTAATCCCTTCAGTTGGGTGATGTGGTAGTTTGAAAGAAAATGGCCCCCAAAGGGAGTGGCACTAATAGGAGGTGTGGCCCTGTTGGAGGAAGTGTGTCACTGTGGGGGCGGGCTTTGAGGTCTCTTTTCTCAAGCTTCACTCAGTCTGACAGTCAGTCTACTTCCTGTTGCCTGGAAGATGTAGCACTCTCAGCTTCGGGACCACATCTGCCTTCACACCATCATGCTCCCTGTCATGATAATGGACTGAACCTCTGAAACTGTAAGCGAGCTACACAGTTAAATGTTTTTCTTTATAAGAGTTGCTGTAGTCATGGTGTCTCTTCACAGCAACAGAAACCCTAACTAAGATAGGCAAGAACTGGGTTTTACAAAGTTCTAGGAACAGAGAATGAGGTTGCATTTTACAATGTCACATGAAAGGTTGACTAGAGAAAAGAGGATAGTTGACTGACTTTCAGTTGTAGTGATCACATTGAACTCTTTTACATCTGCAGTGTTCGTGACATCCTTCCTTTCCAGTGAGGATAGGGGTACAGAGCCTATTATAATGATGAAACCAATCTATATCCAAACTTGGCATTTCACACAATGGCTACATATTAGNGTATGCTCTTACAGTAGTCCTAATATTGTATAACCACTTCATATAATCAATGAGAAAGTCACCAAATGTCAGGGAGAAGCAAAGATCTCCCAAACCAGAGAGCAAAGAGCTGGGATGCAGCTATCCTTGTGCTGAGGCATGCATACAGCGAATCTGTGTGAGTGTGTTGCAGTTGTAGTGCCCTTGAGATGGTCCCCGAAGGTTAATATCTCTTAACGTGTCTTCCATTTCCAAGG
Organism: Neotoma lepida; assembly: GCA_001675575.1. Lineage (NCBI taxonomy): Eukaryota > Metazoa > Chordata > Mammalia > Rodentia > Cricetidae > Neotoma > Neotoma lepida. The sequence goes on from LZPO01076679.1 coordinate 14,438, forward strand.
GCTGATGGTGGCTCTCAGTGAGTGGGATGCCATGCTCAGCAATGAGCAGAGTGAGACAACCATCACTAGGAGCAGTTCTCAGTTAAGAGTATTCTGTGGGCCACAGGTGACAGTGCAAACAAATTTTACATAGCTCAACACACGCTCTTGGTAAATATTAAACTGTGAAAGCCCATCAGGAACAAATGTAGACAACATGAGATAGTTGTCATTTATTCATCTTTAGTCTATTCTAGCCACTGTTGCTCACAGCTATGGGAAGTTTTTCTTCTTTTATTGTATTTTTTATTACTTAAAACAGTTTTAAATTTCAATATATTATGATCATATTCTTCCCCTTCCCCATGTCCTGATAGATCCTCCTTCCCTCCCTACACACTCAACTTTAAATTCTTTCTCAAACAAAAACCCAATATAACAACAAAACCTCCAAAATCAAGAAAACAAAATAAAACACCACCACAAAAGAGGGAAAAACCCAAAACCCAAATCAAAAACAATAACAAAACAAACCAAACAAAACTGTAACTAAATAAAAGCACATAAAAAAACTGTGGAGTTCATTATATGTTGATGAACTACTCCTGAACTTTACAAAGCCTTCCCTGAAGTGGTTGATACACCCAGTGTCACTCCACTGGAGAAAATTGATTTTCCCTTTCCTAGCAGGTATAAGTGACAGTTGTTAACCTTTACCCTAGTGGCTATGTTTTCATTCATTCATTTAAAAACAAAAACAAAATAAAATATAATAGGATAAAACAAAAATTATCACATTGAAGTTGGACAAGATAAACCAACAGAAGGAAAAGAGCCCAACAGAAGGCACAAGAATCATACACCCACTCATGAATGAACTCAAGAATCCCATAAAAACACTAAACTGGAAGCCACAATATATACACAGATGAAGGACCTGGTGTAGATCTGTGCAGACCCTGCAAATAAAGATACTGTGACTTCTTCCTTTATAATTTGTATCCTGTTAGTCTCCTTCTGTTGTCTTATTGCTCTGGCTAAGACTTCAAGTACCATATTGGATAGGTATAGAGAGAGTGGACAACATTGTCTTGTTTTTATTGTCTGATTTTATTGGAATTAATTTGACTTTCTCTTCATTTAAGTTGAGGATGGCTATGGGCTTGCTGTAAACTGCCTTTACTATGATGAGGTATGCTCCTTGTATTCCTGATCTCTCCAGGCTTTAATCACAAAGGGATGTTGGATTTTGTCAAAGGCATTTTAGGCATCTAATGAGATGATCATGTGTTTTTTGTCTTTTAGTTTGTTTATAAGATGATTACATTTATTGACTTACCTATGTTAACCCATCCCTGCAACTCTGGGATGAAGCCTGCTTGATTATGGTGCATAATCTTTTTTGATTTATTTTTGGATTGAGATTGATAGTATTTTATTGTGTATTTTCATAGGGGAAATTGGATTGAATTCTCTTTCTCTTTTGGGTCTTTGTGTGGTTTGGGTATCAGGGTAACTGTCNTCTCTCTCTCTCTCTCTCTCTCTCTCTCTCTCTCTCTCTCTCTCTCTCTCTCTCTCTCTCTCTCTCTCTCTCTGTAATGTTGGGTTTCTGTATTTGTTCCCATCTGCTGCACGAGTAGCTTCTCTGATGATGGCTGAGCAAGGCACTGATCTATGAGTTAGCAGAATGTCATTTTATTGTTACTTCTTTTTCTTAGAACAATAGTATTTGGTTCTACACTAGGCTCCTGGGCTATCTAATCTTTGGTTCTTGGTTACTCAAGCAGTGTTGGGTATTGACTGATTCCATGTCACAGAATGGGCCTTAAGTCAAATCAGTTATTGGTTGGTTATTCCCACAAGCCTTGTGCCACCATTGCACTAGCATACCTTGCAGGCAACACACCACTGTAATAAAGGTTTGTGGCTGCTTGGTGTTTCCCTTTTGACAGCATGCAGAGGACCTTCTGTACCACAGACACTGGAAAGTAGGAGTGAAGGCTCTACATAGGCACAGCTTGACATCTCCATGTTCAATGAATATTATAGATGTTGTCTTCAGTAAGGAGGTATTTCTGTCAGTTTGTGGAGAGCAGCATACAGTCTTGGCAGTATCCTGGTTGTTTGGAAATTCCTGAGGGGTCCCTTTGGAGAACAACTCAATTAGATGCAACCCAGTCCCCAAACTGGAAGCTTTGTTTGGTGACAACAGATGTCTATTTGGAGCTCTGTCTCTACCATTATTGACAATTTCATTTAGATCACCTTCACATATGTATATAATTTAGGAAGTTTCTACTGTATCAGGTTTCCATACTACCCTTCAAAATGCCCCTTAATTGTAGCTCTCTCTCCCCATATTCCCTCTCACAACCTCTTCTCCCCTCCTTCTCCTCCACCTCACTTGATATTCCCATTACAGGCCTCTTCTTAAGTACTTATCTATCTATTCTGTTTCTGTTTCCTAATGAGATCAATCTCTTCTCTCTAGTCCCTTACATTACACCTAGCCTCTCTGCTTCTATGGAGTGTAGCTTGGTTATCACTGACTTAACAGCTAGTATTCACGTATAAATGAATATATATCATATTTGTCTTTCTGGGTCTGGGTTACTTCACTTTGGATGATTTTTTTCTAGTTCTATCATTTGCCTGGAAATAGCAAGATGCAATTTTTTAACAGCTGAGTAATATTCCATTGTGCAATATAACACATTTTCTTTATCCATTCTTCTGTTGAGGGACATCTAGGTTGCTTCCAGTTTCTGGCTATTATGAATAGAGCAGCAATGAATATGGTTGAATGTCCTTGTGGGAGGATGAAGCATCCTTTGGGTACGTGCCCAAGAGTAGTATCACCAGATCTTGAGATAGATCTATTCCCAGCTTGCTGTGGAATCACACTGATTTCCATAGTGGCTATATTAGTTTGTACTTCCACTCACAGCATATGAGTGTTCCCCTTACTCCACATCTTCTCCAGCATGTGCTGTTATTTGTGTCACTGATCTTAGCTATTCTGACAAATGTAAGATGAAATCTCAAAGTAGTTTTGCTTTGCATTTCCCTGATGGCTAAGGATGTTGAACATTTCTTTAAGTGTTTTTCATGCATTTGAGTTTCCTCTATTGAGAATTCTGTTTAGATTTGTACCCCAGTTTTAAATTGGGTTATTTGTTTTCTTGATATTCAGTTTTTTGAGTTCTTTATATATTTTGGGTATTAGCCCTGTATCAGATGTGGAGTGGGTAAAAACCCTTTCCCATTCTGTAGGCTGCTGCTTTGTCCAAATGATGTTGTTCCTTGCTGTGAAGAAGCTTCTCAGTTTCATGAGGTCCATTTACTAATTGTTGATCTTAGTGCCTGAGCTAATTGCATTCTGTTCAGAAAGTCTTCTCCTGTGCCAATGAGTTCAAGGGTATTCCCCACTTTCTCTCCTACCAAATTCAATGTATCTGTTATTATGTTGAGGTTTTTTTTTATATATTTTGGAGTTGAGTTTTATGCAGAGTGAAAAGAGTGGGTTTATTTGGATTCTTCTACGTGCAGCCATCCAGTTTGATCAGCACCATTTGAGAAGATGCTTTCTTTTTTTCCAGTGTCTAATTTTGGACTTTTTATCAAAAACTGGGTACCCATAGGTATGAGGATTTATGTCTGGGTCTTCAATTTGATTCCCTTAATTGATGTATCTACTTTTGTGCCAATACCATGCTGTTTTTTATTGCTACAGCTTTGTAGTACAACTTGAAATGAAAGATGGTGACTACCTCCAGAAGTTCTCTTATTATTTAGGATTGTTTTAGGTATCCTTTTTTGAGGCGGGGCGGGGATGCATGTTTGTGTGTTTCCATGTGAAGCTGAAAATTGTCCTTTCAAGATCTGTGAAGAATTTCCTTGGAATTTTGATGGGGATTGCAGTGAAACTCTAGATTACTTTTGGTGGCAATGGCCATTTTTACTATGTTCCGTCTTCTGATATCTTCTTCAATTTCTTTCTTCAATGACTTGAAGTTTTTATCATACAAGGCTTTCACTTCCTTGATTAGGGATACATCAAGATACTTTATATTATTTGAGGCCACTGTGAAAGGTTTCTTTGATTTGTTTCCCTGATTTCTTTCTCAGACCATTAGTCATTTGTAAATAGGAGGGCTACTGATTTTTGGGAGTTCATTTTGTATCCAGCTACTTTGTTGAAAGTGTGTATCAGCTGTAGGAGTTTCCTGGTGAAATTTTTTTAGGTCATGTATGTATACTGTTATATCATCTGCAAATAAAGATACTGTGACTTCTTCCTTTATAATTTGTATCCTGTTAGTCTCCTTCTGTTGTCTTATTGCTCTGGCTAAGACTTCAAGTACCATATTGGATAGGTATAGAGAGAGTGGACAACATTGTCTTGTTTTTATTGTCTGATTTTATTGGAATTAATTTGACTTTCTCTTCATTTAAGTTGAGGATGGCTATGGGCTTGCTGTAAACTGCCTTTACTATGATGAGGTATGCTCCTTGTATTCCTGATCTCTCCAGGCTTTAATCACAAAGGGATGTTGGATTTTGTCAAAGGCATTTTAGGCATCTAATGAGATGATCATGTGTTTTTTGTCTTTTAGTTTGTTTATAAGATGATTACATTTATTGACTTACCTATGTTAACCCATCCCTGCAACTCTGGGATGAAGCCTGCTTGATTATGGTGCATAATCTTTTTTGATTTATTTTTGGATTGAGATTGATAGTATTTTATTGTGTATTTTCATAGGGGAAATTGGATTGAATTCTCTTTCTCTTTTGGGTCTTTGTGTGGTTTGGGTATCAGGGTAACTGTCNCCTTGTAAAACAATGTGGACAATGTTCCTTTTGTTTCAATTTCNTGGAATGATTTGAAGAATATTGGCATTAAGTGTCCTTTAAAAGTCTGATAGAATTCTGAAATAAAACCATCTGACCCTGGCCTTGTTTTGGATGGGAGAATTTTCATGACTGCTTCTATTTCACTAGGGGCTATCTGCCCATTTAAATTGNTCATCTGATTTTGAATTAACTTTAATAAGTGGTAAGTATTGAGAAAATCATCCATTTCTTTTAGATACTCTAATTTGATGGAGTACAGGTTTTTACACCATGTCCTTATACTTCTCTGGATTTCCTCAATGTCTGTTGTTATGTCTTCCTTTTCATTTCCAATTTTGTTAATTTGGATATTCTCTCTCCCTTTTAGTTAATTTTAATAAGGACTTGTCAATCTTATTATTTTCCCAGAGAGTCAACTCGATGTCATTGATTCCTCATATTTTGTTTGTTTCTATTTTATTGATTTCAGCCCTAAATTTGATTACTTCTTGTCCTCTCCTCCTTTTTCTTCTTTTTGTTCTAGAGCTTTCAGGTGTGCTTTTAAGTTACTAGTATGAGATCTCTCCAATTTTTTTTTTTATGTAGGCACTTGGTTTTATGAACTTGCCTCTTTGAACCATCTTCATTGTGTCTCNTAAGTTTGAGCATTTGGGTATATTGTGTATTATTTTCTTTCTTTTTTTTCCAGACATATTTTCTCAGTATAACAGCCCTGGCTGTCATGGATCTTGCTTTGTAGACCAGGGTGATCTTGAACTCACAGAGATCTGCCTGCCTCTGACATTGAGTGCTGGGATTAGTGGTGTGATCATCTGTGTAATCATTTTCATTCAATTCTAGAAAGTCTTTGTTTTCTTTCCTAATTTTTGTTCTGACCCATTTCATTCAGTAGGGAGTTGTTCAATTTCCATTAGTTTGTAAGTTTTCTATTCTTTCTGTTGTTGTTAGGATCCAGCTTTAATCTGTGGTGGTCAGAAAGGATAACAGATGTTATTTCAGTTTTTTTGTATCTGAGGCTTGCTTTGTGTCCAAGATACATGGTCCAGTTGGTTTAGAACACCAGTTAGCTTCAGTATTAGTTTTTAGTTTAGTTTTTTTCTCCATGACCTGTCTGTTGGAAAGAGTTCAATATGTGATTTAAGCTGTAGTAGAGTTTCTTTTATAAACTCGGGGNCTGTTGTGTTTGGTGTATAGATGTTAAGAATTGAAATGCTGTCTTGGTGGATTTTTCTTTTGATGAATATGTAGTGTCTTTCCCTACCTCTTATGATTTGTTTTGGTTTGAAGTCCATTTTGTCAGATATTAAGGTGGCTACACNAGTGTATTTCTTAGGTCCATTTGTTTGGATACTTTTTCCCATAGCTTTACCCTGAGATGATGGCTATCCTTAATGTTGAGGTGTGTTTCTTGGATGCAGCCAAGGGATGGAGCCTATCTTTTTCAATTATTATGTTAGTCTGTGTCTTTTTATTGGGGAATTGTGATCCTTGATGTTGAGAAGTATCAATGACCAATGATTGTTGATTCCTGTGATTTTGTTATTTGTTTGTGTGTGTGTGTGTGTGTGTGTGTGTGTGTGTATACGTATGTATGTGTGTGTATCTGTATGCTTCCCTTCTTTTGATTTTGTTAGTCTTGGATTATTTATTCCCTGTGTATTCTTGGATGTATTTAACCTCTTAAGGTTGGAGTTTACCTTCTAGTATCTTCTGTAGGGCTGGTTTTGTAAATAGATAGTGCTTAAATTTGGTTTTATCATGGGATGTCTTATTTTCTTCATCTATGGCAATTGAAAGTTTTGTTGNGTATAGTAGTCTGGGATGACATCTTTGGTCTCATATAGCCTGTAGCACATCTGTCCAGGAACTTCTGGTACTTAAAGTTTCCACTGAGAAGTCGGGCATTATTCTAATAGTTCTGCCTTTATATGTTACTTGTTCTTTTTCCATTGCAGCTTTTCTTTCTTTGTTCTGTACACCTAATCTGTTGGTTATTATATGCTGAGAGAACTTACTTTTCTAGTCCATTCTATCATTGTTCTGTATCTTTCTTGTACTTAGAAAGGCATCTTCTTCTTTAGGTCAGGGAAATTTTCTTTTATGATTTTGTTGAAAATATTTTCCATGTCTTTACCTGTGTTTGTTCTCCTTTCTCTATTTATTTTATTCTTAGATTTAGTGCTTTCTTAGTGTTCCANATTACCTGGATGCTGTATATCAGGCATATTTTAGATTTAACACTTTCTTTGACCNATGTATCCATTTCTTCTACAGTGTCTTCCATCTGAGAATCTGAGAATCTGAGAATCTCATGCCTGAGATTCTCTCTTCCATCTCTTGTGTTCTGTTGGTAAAGCTTGCCCCTGACGTTCCTGTTCAAGTTCCTAAATTTTTAATTTCCATATTTTCCTCAGTTTGACTTTTTAAAAAATATTGACTCTATTTCCACTTTCAGGTCTTAGTTGGTTTTATTTGTTTCCTTCTACTGTTTGTGCTTTTATAAATTTCTTTAAGGTATTTATTCATTTCCTCTTTAAGTACCTCTGTCATATTTATAAAGGCTGTCTTTTATTTGTGCTTCAGCTATATTAGAATATTCAGGACCTATATTAGTAGGCTTGCTGGCCTCTAGTGGAGACATATTGTCCTGGTTGTCACTGATTATGTTTTTATGCTGTGGTCTACGCATNTGGGATTGTGAAGATTGTAATTCTAGGTGCTGATATCTGGTCTTGTCCTTGTTGGGTGAGTATTCCTTGATTTTTGTTTCCTCTCTGGTTCTTAGGAGAGTGTGGTGGCTCTGTGTTGCCTGTAGGAAAACCTTGGGTCTTGATAGGTGTGGGCAGTGGAGGGTTCCAGGTAAGACTTGTTTGTGGATGTTGGGATCTGAGATTTAGGAATGGGAAAGGCTTGTGAGGGGTGGAGGGAGGCCCACAAGCGGGAGGAAAGCAGGGTGTTCAACCAGGATCTGCTTCATTAATCCCCCTGGGAATGGGGGCAGAGAGTGAGAAGAGGCCACAGCAGAAGGTTTGCTAAAGAACTGGGGATGAGCCTGGTATCCAGATTGGACTTGGAGAAAAGGAGAGTGGAAGATCTGCATTTATCATACTTGCTTCCCTGGTTAGAGTAGTTTTGGATTCCCAAGGAGTGTCTGTTGGAGTGAGTGGCTAGAGCCCACTAATGAGTGGTGGTGGAAAGGTTTTGGAAGGGAAGATCTGTGTGATCCACTGGAGATGGAAGGCTGCACAGAGGGAAGGAAGGCTGCAGCATATGTTCTGTTGCAGAGCTGGAGATGAGACTGGGGGATTGGACTTGGAAAAGCAGAGAGAGAGGTGAAGATCAGCNGNTAGTCTCCCTGTTTCCTTGCCCAGAGTGGCCTGTAGGTTCCCAAGGGAGTNCCTGCTGGGGTTGTGGGGTGAGACAAAGCAGTATGTCATGGGAGGGAGGTGAGGAGGGGAAGATCTGTAGGGTCCACCAGAGATGAGGTAGAAGGGAGTCTTCAGCAAGTGTGCTGTTGCAGAGCTGAGATGAGACTGGGGGATTTGATTGGTGGAGTAGGAGAGATGAAGGTCTGGCATTAGTCTACCTGCTTCCCTGGCTGGAGTGGTGACAGTTGTTTTTAAACAAGGATGTGAAAATCCATGATTCCACCTTCTTACCCATCTACCCCACCCCAGCACACCTGTGATTGTGTACCTGATTTGTCTTAGTAGCTAGANCTCAATCAAGACTCTAAATACAAAATGATCTTCTATAGAGACACCTTACAAATGGTACCATTACTAACAGAAAAATGACGTTCTCAGGAAACAGCAAATGGACACGCTCATTTTGGCATCAGTCCCAAGCCATCACAGGTGAGTTTCTGAATTTCCTGTGGACCTAGACACTTTGAGACAAAAAAGTCATGCGAGGAAGATATCTACCTATAGTACGCTGGGACATTGTCTTGAGATGGGGATTAGACTTAGCGGCAACAGCGACCACTCAATCAGCAGTGGTCACATAACATGTAGCAATTTTTGTGAAGAAATATTAGTCTCCAGCCAAGGCAATCAGACAAGTCAAGATACTGCAGAAAGGTCAAGTTCTCATTTGGAAGTCTTAGAAAAAGATTGCTTAAAAGTGGCAGGCGAGTTCAGAGTCAATGGTCTCATCAGCCCTTTCTAGGCAATGTCCACAGGGTGCCTTCCTCTTGGAGCTTCTCACAGAATCTGATCGAGCTCTGCTACCTCTCTGCAGCCCAGTTCTGGAACTGGGCTGCTATCTTTCTTTGATAAACTGCCTCGGTCTAATTACTTTTATGTGAAGAATCACTGCTACATAGGACTTAATTTCCTGCTCCCCAGATGCTGCCTTTTGAATGGAAATACACGAGTCATGATTTTGACAAAGTTTAATTTAGTCACGAATCATGTTATTCTCTAAAATTACACCTCACTGTCGTACATGGTTTTATGTCATACTATTTTTCTTCTCAAAGGTAAATTTGCTTTGTTAGCCCTTTCCCCCTGGCTGTCATCATTGCCTTCAATATGTAAACGTCTCTTCAAAGCCCAACTGGCCTCTAGGACACCCGACTTGGTCCTCTCAGGTAAGGGCTTGCTCTTTGCTTTCAGGGGAAATAGAGTCCTTTGTGAGCAGTGGTCAGAGAGGTCCTGGTAGAGACTTCACTGGGAGTTAGGGTGAGACTGCTCCCTCACTGTCTGCTATGATAAGGTTATGGTCTCTAGCATAAACAAACTCTAACCTTTGTTCCGTATTTGCAAGCCACACTAAGAAGACAACCATGGGAAGTATTTCATGTGTATGGATGTAAGAAGCATGCGTAAATGCATTCATATGTGTGTGGGTGCTCATGTACATGTGTGCATATGTTTTAGGACATTAGAGGTTGACATTGAACGTCTTCCTCATTCACCCATCATTCATTCATTTATTTATTTATTTATTTATTTATTTATTTATTTATTTATTTATTTATTTATTTAACAGAGTCTCACTCTGTAGCCATGGCTGGACTTGAATTCACAGAGATTTCCTTCTGCCCCTGCCTGCTTGGTGCTGGGAATAAATGTATATGCTACCAAACTTGGCTTCGATCTTATTTTTAAAGACAGGGTTCATCATTGAACCCTGAGCTCACTGATTTATTGAGATAATATGTCCAGCAATCCCTGGGGAACTTCCTGTCTCCACCTTCTCAGCACTAGGGTTAGGGATAGGCCATGCTTCAATGGCTGCCANTTTAAACGGGTCTTAGGGGTCAAACTCAGATATGCATGGCTGTGTGGCAAATACTTTATTGGACAAGCCATTTCCCCAGGCCCTACTGAAAGTATTTTGATAGCTGTAGGCATAAAGAGTAGAATTGTGTAGATGATGGCATGAACCTTGCTTGCTTGAACCTNGCCAAGAACTGACAAGATTCCTGCTCTGCCTTGGCACCTTCTTCCTCCCAGATTTTTTCATGTTATGTGAGCCCAATATCAAACACCAGATTGGAGAATGATGAAGTTTGATCTTGCTCTCTAGAGTCCAGCTTCTCACACTCTAGATTACACCCATTATGATGTGCCACTGGATTTGGGAGTCATAAATAATTTGGTAACAGTAAAAGGGTTCTGAATCTACAATGATCAAAAGTTAATTCACCATCAAATATGCAATGAATATGGGGCATTTCTGGCAGCAATCACCTGAGCTGCATCTCAAGACCCACTATGGCCTCCTTTTGAAGACATAATATGCACACTTTGCACTATGCATGTAAACATGTTACATAATACCAACACATAGTGCCTGAAACATGCCGCTCAGACTATTGCACACTGAGTTGCTGTGTTTTTATGGTACAAAGTCCTCTGCTATCATAGAAACACATGATTGAACTAGAGAAAACAGAGACTTAATATTTTCTTCTGTCATTATCCAGCATATAAGTGTTAAATTAGCGTATCTTTGATAGTGTGGTGTTTGAATGTTTAGCTTTAAAAATTGCTGTTTGAATTTTTGTTTTGCATTTTGTAAAAGATCATTAAATGAATTTTGGTTTTGGATTAGGACAGAATTTCCAGCAATTTCTGAAATGTTCCTAAACATACTTCTACTATTTTTATTATGTATTTATTCAAAATGGTATCCTAAGCAGGAATGGATTATAAAATCAAAATACCAATAAACTCTGAAAAATAGTGAAGATTCTCTACATCCTATGCACTCAAATATTCATCCAAAATTTAATTACTAATATAAAAAGTAAACAAAATGTGCATCTCAATGCTACACAAATTTGNTTTTGTCTTTAATGGTAAAATGATATGTCAAAAAATGTTTTATAATTTGTTATCAGTAAGTGTTTAATTTGTATTTTCATCTTACGTATCTATAGACTGTGGTGTCATATAAAATTTTTCTTAAATGAAAAAGGGAATTAAGAATGTTAAGTAAAACCCTGTTTTAGGAATTTATGGACAATCAAATCAGCTTCCCTATGAGGGACGTTCTCCTGTTTCCTCATCCTCCTCTTCTTCCTCCCCATTCTCTTCTTTTTCAGGTTCATGACAAAATTGAGAGGAAGGTACAGAGATTTTCCATATTCATACATGGCCTTTGCCATTGTCAACTGCCCTAAGAAGGTGGCTGTGTTGGCTCTAACTGCTAAACTTACATTGGTACATCACTGTACCCAAAGCCTACATCTCACACTGAGGTGTATTTTGTGTCATGAATCTAGCAATGTCGTATCATTCCAAACAATTTCTGCCACCAAAACCTTCTCTAATTCCTGTCTTTCCATCCTCCCTCCATCCCCTGATCTGTGCACTGTCTTCCATTTTTGCTTTTTCTATAATGTCATGTATTCAGACTCAAACACTACACACAGCCTTTCCTGTCTGCCTTCTCTCACTTAATAATATCCATTTGCATTTTTATGACTGATAGCCATTTCTCTTGACTGTTGAATATTATTATGTTGCCTTTATTGCTACAGCTTATTAATCCATTAATCTANTATAGGACATCATGGTTTCTTCCAAGTTTGGGCCATTCTGAAGAAAGTGCCAACAAACATCATGTGCAGATTTTTGTGTGGACCTAATTTTCCAACTCTTTTGAGGAAATACCCAAAAGTTCAGCTGCNAGGTCACGTGGAAGGAGCAGGTTTAGTCTTGTGAGAGACTGCCAAACTGTCTTGCAAAGTGGTGGTCTTCATTCCATGTCCTCCTCTCAGTGTCTTTTCCCAGTGAAGCCTTTCTTTCCTAAAGGAAACTGCCATTTCCGTTTGGGCAAAACATTATCGTGGGGATATTATTTTGTGTTCAGTTTTTTTTTCTATGTAGGTCTTCTCTCTTGGGTGATCAGCTTTAGAGGCCAATACTCAGTTGCCATTTGTCTTTTTACTTCCAGCTCCCAGGGAAGTGAGTGGTTCACATCATTGCAGTTAATCAATGAATGATTATAAATTGAATTAAACTTATTAATTAATCAGTGGGGCTAGACATCATTACTGTAAAAAGAAAGAGAACAAAAAGCCAGCTCCATATGTAAACTACATAATACCAGCACAATTGGTCTCTGCTATATATATATTCACCAAGTATGACCATGAGCAAATTGATGCTGATACATGGAAATGGAGTCTCTGTGTATAGTTGCACAGTGTTACCTATGAGTGACTGTCAGGTTTTATCAATCCCCCCTCAATAGAAAGGCACCTGTTCATGTACATGTGTCTGGGAATANGCTGAGCATTCTATTGATTCCCTCAATAAAGGGGCTTCCTCGTGAAATCTGGCTTTATACTCCATGTAGATTAAAGAGGCTTAATGAAAGTTTAAAATCAGCTGAACATTCACTCTCCTTTGGACCAATTTAGTACAGAAAGCTCGCTTTTTCTCTAAGCTGGTGTGTGTGT
>LZPO01076680.1:24939-38311 GCA_001675575.1 Neotoma lepida
ACTATGGAATTACCAGATGCACTGGAATCTGCAAAAGGTAACAGAAATCTATGACAAATTCTAATATCAAACACAGCCCTGCTCATACCCTGCTCAACTGCTCGCCCCAGAACTGAGACACAACACTTTTCTGTAATTCTACATATGATGTCACTTTTTAATAGCAACTCTGAGAAAGCAACATGAGAAGTAAACCTGCAGGTACCAGAGTCTATGTTGTGCAGTCTTCCTCTGGCGTGGTGGACTGGCATTCACAAAGCTCACTCAGGCTAATGTGTCTCTGCAGGTCGTCTCATTAGCCATAGTGCATTATTGTCTACAGATCTGTCACTTGGACTGGCTTGGGTGGGTAGTTTCCCTCACCAGGCACAGCAGAATAGCATCCACAGTCAGCACCAGCACTTCGACTGCTTTGGCCATGATGTATCCAACGTAGGCAGTGAATCACNTGTGCATGGGAGTTCTAAACCAAGAGCAACACCAAATAACAACCAATAGATGNGGCTANTGTGAGAAAACACAGACTAGTTTGTTTGTGGTTCCCCCAGAACCACCTATAGGGAGACAAATGTAGTGAAGACACTTGTGATGTTCAGCCCACTTGAACCTTTCCTTGTTATGTCTATGTTGCCCCCACAATGCACCCTCATTCCCACCCTCCTTTTCCTCTTGGTGTACAGAGTAGACCCATTGCTCTGGCTGGCCTCTGGTCATGAAGCATTCTAAAGAGCTATAAAAGAGTTAGCCAGACCCATGTGCCATAGATGGACTGTGATATAACATAGTACAAGCCATGACAAAGTGACTTAAAATATTCTTTTAATAAAATGTAGGAAAATGCACCAGTAGTGAGCCCTGAGTTCTGCTGTGTCCCAGCTTACTTTCCCCCAATCAGACCCAAAGCACCCTTCCCCCTAAACTCAGAGTCTGTTTATTTATGAATAGTCTGCCCAAATGCCATGAAGATTACTAGCAGGAAAGCCTCAANGGTAAATCAAACAGATATTGCCTGTATCTACATTATTAAATGAGTAATAAATGTAGAAGTTGATTAAATGAAATACAGGGCTGCTTTTCTTAGAGAAATTGATAGGAATAATGNTTGGAACCATGAGACCCTTCACGCCAGTTTTGGGGGTTGTTGTTTTATTTGTTTGTTTTGTTTTTACAGTGTGTACTATCTGTTCTAAAGAAAACAGTATCCTTTATACTGATATTGTTAACTTAGAAGCCCAGTTACAACATATATAACACAACTGTGATTGCCTGGATCAAAAGCCAGGATATTCATCACTGTACAGCTTCCTAACTAAATGTAAGATTTAACTATACTTAGGAAATGCTACATGTATCAATAAACAATAAATGAAGTAAACAGCTGTTTGTTTTCTTTTCTTTTTCTTTCCTTTTCTTTATGAAATAGGGTTCATGTAACCCATGCTGGCTTAGAACTCAAGGTAGCTGAGTATGATCTAAACTTCTGCCCTCCTGCCTCTACTTCCCAAGTGCTGGGATCGCATGGGTACCACCACCCTGGATTTTATGAGGTGCTAGGGATTGAACTTAGAGCTTTATGCATGGCAGGCAGGCACTCTACCAACTGAAGCACTTGGGCAGTCANTGGTATAATTTCTTCCTCACATTTATACTCTACTCTTTAATGAAAAATGCCGTCTATAGTTTAGTATCAAAAGCAGAAAAGGGGACCAGTGAGATGGCACGGCAGATAAAGGTCTAATGAGTTAAAGCCTAGAGACTCACATAAACGAAGGAGAAAACCAATTCCTACAAGTTGTCCTCTGACTTCCACACATAAGTCCACATACTTACACACACACACACACACACACACACACACACACACACACACACACACACACATTTTTTTAAAAAAACACACTCATACATTTTTAAAAATAAAAATTGGGGGCTTGGGAGATGGTTCCCTGATTAAAAGTATTTGGTTTGCATGCATGAGGACCTGGTCTCATTCTCCAGCATCTATGTAAAAATCCAGGCATGGCTGCAAATGCTCGTGTCACCAGCATTGGGGAATGGAGACAGGCAGGACCTGGGAGCTGCTGATCATCCAGCCTACCTAAAATGGTACACTTCTGGTTCAGTTGGAGGCNCTGTCTCAAAGGAATAAGGTGGAGAGGGATAGCTCANATCTTGCTTTTGCCTTCACATAAGGGGTGCGAGCATTGTACATTCATCTGAGTGCACTACACACATATAAGACTCTCTCTCTCTCTCTCTCTCTCTCTCTCTCTCTCTCTCTCCTTCAAAGAGAGATCAGAAGAGGGAAAAAAACTCGAAATACCAGCAGCTTTTATCCAGAAGTGGTTGGTATACATTCTAATTGCTCATGTATCATCTAAGTATATATTCTTCTTAATAATAAACAATGAAACATTTTTAAACTCTTGCAAAATATAATGTCTTTCATTTGTGTTACTAAGTGGTATCCTAAAACTCCTTGGTGGTATCCTCTCATCCAGTAGTAAGGCTCTGACTCATATGAAATTATGGCTTTGACATTTTGCACTCCCATTGGCTAAATAAATAATACTGTGTCTTCCACCATCAGCATCACCTCCTTGGAGTCATCACTGGAACCTATCTCCTCTNTGTTCCTCATGGGTCACCAGGTTTTACCCGTGGCTTGAACAGTGCAAGATTTTATTATCCTATGCTTGGGTTACAGTAAGTCATAGTTTTAATCTTTTGCCTTCCACCCACAAACTCAGGTTAATCATCATAAGATTCCAATTTTATGATTTCACTTGTCTGCTGGAAATCCTCCACCAACCTCCATTTCCTACCTTCCAATCTTAAAAATTTTCCCCAGGGCCCTCCTAGCAGGCTTAACATCTGTCTGTCACAATCAGAACACCCCATCTTTCCAATGTGCTCACTGCTATTTCTGTGCTGTTTTCATCCCATTCACTTATTTCCCTGTTCACTGGCTCCAGGAAGCACCAGCACATTTGCATATTGATCTCCCATGATGCACATAATTTGATATTATTGCACCAACTCTTGTTTTCTTGTCTGAATACTACTAACAACCTCAAAAGAAATAAAATATTAACATTTTGAACACATGAGGTTTNACAGATATTTAAGATGTATTATTATATCCACTATTCATTCTAGAAACTTAGTACTTGCCACAATCAGCCTGAACTGTCAATTTGACACAGCCTAGAGTCACCCAAGAAGGGAGTATTAATTGAGTGACTACTGTCCAGATCAGATTGGCGTAGGGGCATTGTCTTGATTCTCAATGGCGACAGGGAGACCCAGCCCACTGTGGGCTACACCCTTGCTTGGGCATGATCCTATTCTCCTTACCGAAGTCTCCTTACTTTGAAAGGAGGGCTTATGTCACTAAGGGGACCCAGGTCACTGTGGGCTCCACCCTTCCTTGGGCATGATCGTATTCTCCTTACCAAAGTCTCTTACCTTGAAAGGAGGGCTTGTGTCACTTGGCCTTGCAGAAAAGTCAAAGGAGATGATGAGATCCACACCTCTCTGAGGTCGCAGAATCAAGGGATATGGCAGGTTAAAAGTGAGCCCACTGTCTACAACATGAATCTTTTTACTTTTGACATCTAGTGGTTCATATATTCGTTCAAATTCATCTGGATCTTTAAAAAGGAAAGGCAAGACAAGAATAAATTAAATAGTCATCTGCAATTAGTTTAGAAACATAAATGTTTATTATAAATTTGAGAGACAGCTTTGCATGTGGTTTGGCNCCCCCAGTTTTGTTAGAATCAGGTACAGATTTAACTCTGACAAGTGTAGGTAAATTAATAACTTTAAGTCTTAGTTTCTTCATCTGTGATATAAGAGCAATTATCAAGTAAGATGTCAAGGGAAGAACTTAGTTCAGACCCTAGTATTGACACTAGCCACAATGTTTTTAATACTACTGTCTCCCATCACAGTGTTTTTATTGATTTGAAAACATTTCTTCAGACATCATCTTGTTTAATGTTTGTAGAAGAGAGGCAAAGGAGAGGACATTTAGAAATGGAAGGTGAAACAAACTACAAGTCATCTAGAAAATGAAACAACTGGGAAGAGCCAGAGTCTGAACAGATCCATCTGCCTCTCTCTGGGCTGAGTGCCCATTATACTAAGGGATGAGGCCCAAGATAAAAATCCAAACCCCACACTCCATAAGCATGAGTTGAATATCCCCATTCTGGCACAATTGTGGGCACTGAACAAGCCAAGTAAACTATAATAGATACTATGAGTCCACCGCCAAGTAAGTAGATGCCCTGATAAGCCAGTGCAGCGAGGATCTCTGTAGCAGAAGGAACACAAGACAACATGGTGAGAAGTGAGCATCTATGTGTTCCAGGATCATGTGAGACATTTCTGAGAAGGCATCCTTGACCCGAAACAAGAATAACAATACAAAACCACCTAACCAAAGGAGTATAGAACTTGTAAACCATCCATTCATTTCTCAAATTGTTTATTTAATAGTTTCAGAACACCTACCCTGAAGAACTGACAATACAGAAATCAAAACTAAGGCACACAACCAAAAAGAGGGACCAGCATACAATCAAAAACACTGACAGCATTTGAAATGAACAGCTTAAGAAAGCAGCCACTATAATGCATAGCAATGATCCATGAATAACTTCTTGTTCTACAAAAACACACCAATAACATTTGATCATGATTAAACATAATGACATTAAAAACTTTAATGATAGTATTTGTTTAAATGCAGTAATTTTTTCTAATACAGTAAAGCACAAGAATTCATAAGGTGTTTTCTTTGATTTTGCAAACCCAGGGATTTCTCTTTTAATTTTAGCTAAGAGATTCATCAAAACAGATCAGAAACTAGCTGTGTCCCCCTTTCCTTTCTTAAGCCCAAGATGGCCTTGGAGGGGATGATCAGATGTGGATGAGTTCCTAACGGCCATGAGGCTGCATACCACTGTCCTGGCTCCAGATAAACTGACATTAAGTGAGTTTTTATTGTGTTATCATCCATATAAGTTTGTGAAATATCGATAGCTGTTCCATACACAAATTAAGACTTNCATGATCAAACAGATTTAAGAAAGTCAGGATTGAACAACTACAGTAACTGCCAAGTAGACAGNATATGTTCCTATTCTCCTTACCATGCCTGGAAGTAACAGCAGTAACAGTTTGTGTGAATGGCTACTTAATCCCATAATACGGCTTTCCAATAGCTACTATTCATTTCTATTTTNTAGCAAAATATAGATTATACCATCTAATTGTTCAAGATAGCCAACTAATAAAAGGCCTGGCTGAGTTTCAGATGTCAATCTGCTTTGAAAATATATATTTGAGCNCTCAGACTAACACTTAAACTCANTAGACTATCCCAGTATGTTATGAGGGAGAGGTGTCAGATTTTGAAGGCATANTTTAGGGCCAATTTATCATGTGACAACTACTACTATGTAGAAAGTTTGTTTCATGCTACAATGGGCAAACATCCTCCCACGATTGAAAGTATACAAACTCCCGAAGCCTGTGAATGAGGTAATCTGGTTCTCTGGCAAGCATACAAACAACACTGTGTTATAAGCCTATAACGGCTCCTTAAACCAGTGGTTCTCAACCTTCTTAATTTTGCGATCGTTTAATACAGTTTTCATGTTGTGGTGACCCCCAACCATAAAATTATTTTTGTTGCTACTTCATAACTATAATTTTGCTACTGTTATAAGTCATAATGTAAATATCTGATGTGCAGGATAGCTGATACGCAACCCCTGTGAAAGGGTTATTCAACNCCAAAAGGGATTGAGACCCACTGACTTAAAGAGTTCAGTTGTATCTGATGAATCCATCATACAGATTCAATTTACAACAGACAAATATTTGGATATCTGTGTTCTGAACTCTGGCCTGAATTAACTCATGTCAACTTCTCATTCCAGATAGCACGTCACAGTAAACATTATTAACACAAAGTAAACAGGAAAGAAGTCATGTGACTAATGAATAGACAAAATTTGTTTCTACAGACATTTAACTATTTTACAGTAACCTGTTAATGGGATGTTTATTATTTTATAATTTATCTTGTTTCAAATATCGGAAAGCTGAAGTCNTAGATACAAAATACTTCACTTTTTCTCATTTTCGACTAAGAAACTATTTAAGACACTGAAATTTTAGTGTGCATGAGCATAATTGCCATAGAAAAAAATATAAGCTTCTCCCAACATTAACATGTAGACTGGACAAAAGCCTTTACCTTTTCTTCTTTTGCATGGAGGACGTGTACAATTAAAAGGGACATAGTCATAATCATTATCTTAATTGTGGCATCACAGTTGTACAATGCATAAGGTTCTTTTGGGTTTTGTTTTACTGTTTATTACAGTTACTTACTTCTTTGTGTGGGGGAGAAGAGGTCATGCATAAACCATGGCCCACATATGAAGGTTAAGGACAACCTTGAGGGAATTGGTTCTCTCTATCATGTGGGTCTGGGGATTTAATTCAGGTTGTCAGACAAGACAGTAAGTGCCTTTAGGCACTGAGCCATCTCATCTGCCCANAAATAGGAATTTTAATAAAATCTTTTGAAAAAAAATGATCATGGTTTGNGATAAACCTTTTGACTTCCACATTAAACACAGGATATTTTTAGAACTTGTAAATGACTAGAAGGACATAGAATTTATCTTTGTAAAGCCCTCATCCAGAAAAGCACTAATAAACTCAGTTAATTCAGTCTAATATGCCATTATGTTTAGCAANGATCATATCTAAACAATAAATGTGCGTGAATTTGTCACTGAAATGATTGGAACTTTTCCCTATATATTTCAATCGAGTAAACATGAAATACACAAAAAAATCAATTTTAATGTAANGTTTACTGATATTTAAGAATAAACCTTTTCCCAAAAATCATTAATATGAAACAACTTTAGGTTAGAACATGTCAAGAGCATCTCAGAAACGTTTGCTGGAAAAAACATTCAGTGGTTAAGAGTACATTGGTCTTGCAAAGGTCCCAAGTTTCATTCCCAGCGCCCACATCAGGCAATTCACAACTGGAGCTCCAGCTTCAGGGAGCTGGCACCTCTCTCACCTCCTTGGGCACATATACAGATACACATACATACCTACACACAAATAAAAAAATTAAAATCTCTAAAAACAAATCTCAAAGACAAATATTTAGTACATATGATGTATATTTTAGGACGATTAACATATAGTTCCTTATGCTGTTTTTATTTTTTTAATGGCTAGTAAATCTTTTTTCCAGAGCAAACAAATATGGGAAGGTGATATACACAGCGATTCAAACTTCATGGCTAGGGGAAAACCCCAGCCTGGCCACTATACAGCTATACTCTCATTGACCTACAGCACATTCAATTGGTGGCATTTTCTCAGGAGCAGGATGGCTGATTTTCTCTTTCCTATTAGTGCTATTATAGCCGAAATATAGCAATCCNTCCATGAAGCAGCTCTTGGGGGAAAGGCCATTAAGGGGTTTTTAATCTTCACGAAGGCAATGATTATATTTAACATGTTGCCTAGTGAATCTTGAGGACCAAGCAACATTACAAGTGCTTCTAAACTCTGTGTGAATGCAGAAAGGAATGAAGGAAAGAAACCAGGTGAAGATTCAGATAGGGTGAGCAATAAAAAGATGTAATTCCTACAGTTACCAAATTTGGCTAATAAAAATACAGGATGACCAATTTTAACCTGCATTTCACATAAACAAACAAATGATTACATAGTCTTGATATGTCGCAAATGTTTTTGTGTTATGTGTATACACACAAATGTATTGTTTAATATTAAAAATTTAACTGGGAATTCTTTGTTTTGTCTTGCAGTCCTAACACTGCCAAACAAATTCATATTAAATACTACAAAACTGCCAAACAAATTCATATTAAATACTACANAACTGCCAGGAAGTTCTTAAAGTGTGGCGTGAGCTGGTGAGCCAGTTAGAACATGTGTGCTACTCAAACCCCAGAGGAATTGTGTTGGCAAATGATAATGAAAAAAGAAAAGAAACAAAGTATATAGCAAGAAAACTTCCATTCTTACATCAGCAAAACAATGACTAACAAAACCACAGGGATAGTGTGTAGAGGGGAAGACTTAGAAGCTGGACTTGGAGACCTGTGGCTCAAGCCCAGATTTGCTGAGCAGTTTGGGACAAAGATAATACAATTCTTTTCTTTGATATTCCTTGTCTAGAAAGTTAAATCATGGAAGGTTCTTTATAGATCTAAACACTATGAGTATAATATGCTCAAGCCTAATCAGCAGTCATCATAAAGCTCAAGTTTCTAAACAATCGCCATAGGGAAGTCAAGAAGTACAACCATGTCCCACAAAAAGAGAAAATTAATGCCACCTATTGAATGTTTTAATGCCTTCTTAGTTCAGGTGAATTTATTTTACCACAAGCAGACATTTATTACAGCTAATATGAATAGAATAATTGGAATTATATAATAATATATATCTAATAACTGGAATTATAAATGCATAATTAAAAGTAACTCACATCCTAGAGTTTAAGGTCATACACATAATACAAAATGCAGTGTTTGTTCCCCTTAAAGTCAAACACCAAACAGAAAATAATAACAAAATCAGAAACCTATTGTAATTTCAAAAATATTTTGTAGGAGTGATGAACCTTTAAAGGGCAGTAGGAATATTTTGGGAGGTTGTGTTGTTTCAAATATCTAAAGTTTTACAGCATCTTGGCAATGGCCTAAGACAGAAATGATTAAGAAATGATGTTTGAACAACTAAGGAAAAATGATGATGTGATAGAGAAAAAATTTAAGATCATCACAGAAAAGGATATATTACATAGTATTCATTGCCTAAGCAAATGTAATGCTTAATCTATGACATAGGGCACTGGGGAATAAAGGTTACTATTCTTGGCCATTTGGTTAATGACAAGTCTGAAAGTGATTAGATTCTGACCGGGCAACTTCATCAAGTTTCCTAATCTTTCTGAAAACTGGAGTGATAGCTTCCCTGTCCCCACGGTCATTGCAGACTAGTCCACTCCATCCCCTGTGCTGCATGCTCCCTTTCACCACAAGANGGCGCCAGGCCTAGTGCACTTACACCACATCCTCAAAGCTCCATCCATGGAGGCCTGGCATTTTCCAAAGAGGCCCACCCACGGGAAAGGAAAGAGGAAATGAGACATAGCTCTGTTTCTTCTCTTTCCACTGCCAGGCACGGTTGTGGAGGCGTTTGGGGAATGGTTCTGGTGTTTTTGGAGTCACTCCTGGAAGCCCTGGGCCTGCTTCTCTAATCCTTGGGACCATTCTGTAAGCACCCCCTTCCCTACTTTACACTCATAGTAATTATCACAGTAGAGGTTTCCTGTTGTCTGTAAGTGAACCCTGACCAATTTTTTTTAAAAAAAGGCTTTTGGTAGTTCAAAGAACATTTTCTANAGTAACATGACTAGGCCATTTCCTAGCCAACGTATTTTTCTTCAAAAATAAAACAAAAAAGAACAAAACAAAACAAAATAAATGTCTCCCACAAGTCAATGTTCTTAAAATCAAGTCTAAATAAATGTTAACGGGAATTAAAATGCTTCTCCCCCAAGAAAGAATAAAGATATGCTAAATTAGTCCCCGAGGCTCCCGCTTTGGCGCATACCTGCTACAGCTGCATCGAGTTCATCGTCATCGTAGGAATCCTGGGAGGTGAGCTCTCTCAAAGGAGACAGTGGATAGGACGTGTTGAGATTCAAGCCCAACATGAAGTTGTGCACCTTCCCTGCGCGTCCTTCTCGGGTATTGAATAAAGCTGAGTCACTCACCAAGGCCATCAGCATACGCTGGACCCAGCTTGCTTGATTGTCATTTTGGTACTCTCTTTCAGCATCTTCATTCTCAGTGCCTGAGGTGAAAGAACATACCAAATATGTACATACACGCTAAAATGTAGGGTGTTTTGTTGTTGTTGTTAACTTTATTTGGTTAATCACAAAATTAAAATTAAGGTTCNAGGGCTTTGACTCAATATGTTTATTTGCATAAAACAAGTGCCCAGTCACTTTTGTTTTCAAGTGTTCATAGCTACTTATTACCTACATACAACGTCATTCTATAGTCTTCACTGATGCCTCTTGGTCTATTTAGATTGTTCGTACACATTCTTAATTTTCTTTCTCTCTCTCCCTAGCTCTCTTCCATCCAACACACACACACACACACACATATACAGAGAGAGAGAGAGAGAGAGAGAGAGAGAGAGAGAGAGCCTGTATTACTTAATACAACCATCTATGTTTCCTAATTTTTCCTAAGTGTCCATATCCTGCTTCATAAACATCCAAGGATTACAAAAAGTTAGAAGGGACAGCAGAAAGACCCACCAAATGACGGCTGATAAATAAACACACTCATGCATTGATCGTACCACCCGTTACGTCATCCTTGCTTACAAAGTCTGGGGATTTAAAGCCCTGTAATTTAAACAAACTATATAAAGTGTTTTAAAAGTCACCAGTGGTCCAAAGAAGCAATCACAAACGACTTTCCCCTCTGAAACCTATGCCCATGTTAACTCCTGGGAACTGCTCACTGTCTGTGTTCCCATTGTCTCTCCACTTGGTGCTAGCTATGAGCCCCTTCCCATCCTTCATTTCCTCATTAGGAAATCTCATAAAATTGTTTGAGGATTAATGTGATTTGGATCGCAGTGTGAAGTTCTCAGAGAAGTGCCTGGCCTTATACTCTAGCTAGGAACAGAAAGCCTTACAGCGGCCAGCTGCAGCTTAACCTATCAGCACTACCCACTCACGTCAACATGAAAGAAACCCTGCTCAAACCCCTTCTGTTCTGACTTCTAGAAACTCTGGGAAGAANTATACAGGCTTATATAAAACTGTGTGTTGAGGTGTTTGGTTTTATTTTTGCTTTAATTCTTATAGTGTTTTGCCTGCACAAATGTCTGTGCACAGTGCATATGTATTGCTTCAGAAAACCAAAAGAGGGCGTCAGATCTCTTGGAACTGGAGTTACAGATGGTTGTTAGCTGCCACAAGAGTCCAGTGCTTTTAACTGATGAGCCAGTTCTCTAGCCCCCTGTGTGTGTTTTGAGAGATGAGTGTCTGCATTCAGCTTCTATAATTTCCAATAAATATATGCAAAACATAAAGTCATAAACAGACATAGAGGTAACTTAAGTGCTTATTATAGAGTAAAAGAAATGAATGAAAAGGATGCAGACAGCATGCTTCCAACGATGCACCATCCCAGAAAAGATGAAACTATGGAGACNGCAAAGTAATCAGTTTTCCTCAGTTGACAGAGGACNGTAAGGTAGAGAAGAGAAGATTTTGGAGAGCTACGAAACTACCCCATNTGACACCATAGTGCTTAATACTTCTCACAACCATCCCCCATAGAGGGCATAACCCCAGAGTGAACTCTCATGTAAACAGAGACTGTGACATGTCAGTAGAAGTCATCAGTTGTAACAGAGGAACTGCTCAGATGGGACAAGTCATAGTGGGGGACGTCGTCTGGGAAAGATGGGGCAGGAGATTTTAGCAAAATGACTTATCTGTTCCATCTTTCATGGAACCTAAAATGGCTCTCCAAGTATTTATTTAAAAAGCACAATGAGAACTAATNAAAAAAAATATTCACAAGGTCAACCTCTAAGTNAAAATGAAACCAAAACGAAAACAGCAAATTCAAAGTTCTTGAACTTCTCAGCCTCAAAAACCAGCTAGTGCCGAGCAGTGACTAAATTTTNTGGCCATCTATAGTGTTTTACTCAATANGTAACAAACAGCTNTGTCTGCNNCATAGTCCTNACTAATTGATTCTCAAAGTGCTAAACACATGGCATGTGTGCCCTTCGTGCTCACTTGTTCCTTCATTAAAAACAAATCCAGTGGACTACACTTCTAAGCCGTAAGCGAACCACCACAATTAAACGTTTTCCTTTATAAGAAAAAAAAAAATCAAGACGCAAGTCTGAACAACCAAGAAAATGTAAAATTTAAACTTTTAAATGAAGACTTGAGAAGTCAGACTTATTTCTTGCAGGGTGGGGTCTTTCCAGGACTCCAGCGAATAAGCAGGGCTGCTGGGTAATGACCAAACCAGTGCTGAAACCTAGCTGGGNTCAGCTCTGCTAAAAGCTTAGCTGCCAGGGAGGAAGAANGCTTTCACAAGCCACGGCGGGCGCTCCTGCCCATGCCCTGGCCATGTGCAACTACATCCTGTGGTGAGGCAGCCGCTCTCCGTCTTGCATAAACTCATCCTGTGAAGAAATAACAACAGGCTAGCTATGAAAAAAGANTCTCTCTTTTTAGTGATAATTGGAAAGGGGAGAAAACAAGCCGTCCCTACATGCATACCATGCCTGGGAGAATTCACTGCTTTGGACAAAGTAGTTTTCTGCTTTATCAAGTCTAAACAATCATATTCAAATGGTAAAGACTCTTCTAGTTCAAAATGCTTAGCTGGTTTTTTTTTTCATGTTTTGTTCTTGTTTGTTTGTTTTTGAACTATTAAGTACATTTTTATGAACCGTTTTGTTGGAAAATTGCTGTCAACATATACAATCTCGACAATTTTCTACACTAACAAATACCACACTGCAGTATCTCTGCTCCTCACCTTCATCTTCATCCCAAAGGTGCTGCTAACTACTCTGACCCACACCAAAATGAGATCTAGCTGCCTTGTCCCAAAGCAAAAGGAGTCCTTNATACTGGCAGGTCAAATGTGCAACAAGTCTTGATAATTTTAACATACTTCACCACTGCCTCTTCCTTAGAGGTGAGTTACTAACCACAACAGAAAGCTAAGGAACTTAGCTAAAGACTGTCAACACTGACAGTCAAACTTTTCAGATGGCTAATGACAATTTAAATGACAACATTTTCATTCATTTTAAAGCTAATTAAATGTACTCCCCAATCCCACTTTCCACACTAAGATGTCCAGCATGCTAATCTGGCTAGAACAGAACTCAGTATTGCCACTATCTCAGACAGGTTCATCTCTTGTCCTACAAATACATTTGAGGCTTTAAAAGCAAGGAAAAGATGTGATTCTACTGCCTCACCTCTTAGGTTCTATGCAATAGTCCTGTCTCTCCCTGGACAGCCTCCATACCGACACTTCAGAGCTTAGAACATCATCAGGATGTAGAGAGGGATTGGACAATGCTCTCCCCTCCGCTGCTCACAATCTGAGGGGATGTTTTTGCTTTCTTACCTTTGGGTGCTTGGGCCTCGTCATCACTGTCAGAACTGTCGTTACTCACAATGTGCTTTGCCGTAATATTTTCTGTGGGGAGAAGACAA
>LZPO01076681.1:0-24271 GCA_001675575.1 Neotoma lepida
GGGAGAGAATGGACCTGTCATGGGCATTTGAAATCTCAAAGCCCATCCTCCAACAAGGCCACACTTCCTAATCTTCCAAAATAGTTCTACCAAATGTGGACCAGTTATTCAAATATATGAGCCCTTGGAGGCCATTCTCATTCAAACCACAAAACAATCTAAATGTCCTTCAACTAGCAGTGGATAATGAAAAGGTGGTACACACATACTATGGAATGCTATTCATCCATTTTTTTTTCGGGCAAATTAATGGAACTAGAAAAGGTCATTTAGTGAGGTCAACCACACCTAGAGAAACAAACATCATATGTTCTCTCTGAACTGTGGTTCCTAGCTCCAAGTCTTCAGATGTGAGTATATAGCCTAGAGTAACCACAGAAACCAGGAAAGTGAAAGGGGACCACTGGGGAACAATAGGAATATATTAGGGTACACATAATTAGAATGGGGAAATGAAAAAATAGAGGTCTCTAATTAGGGAGGAGAGGAAGATAAATACCAAAGATGGAGAGAGGAGAGTAAAATAACAGTAAGGATGTCTGAAAAAGTCATAAGGAATCATACTATTATCTAGCTACCTAAAAATACCTATAATACATGTAAGTCTAGGTATACATACATAGTTTAAATGAAATTTTCCCATTTGAGCTGGCAATGCATGGTCTTCCAAAGAGCCATAAACTATTTAACAAAACCCCTAAAAGTAAGCATGAGGGACCTCCTTTTGAGATGTCCAAGAACTCGCAAAATATTATACACCATTATGGTTGCCCTTGGTAGTTTCCCAGAAGTGCAAGGTGAGTCCCTATTGCCAAAGACACCATGCACTTCACACAGGGCACAGAGGATGCAAGCTGAATGTGACCTGAAAGCTGCCTCCCTAAAGACCAGCTATCATGGTACCAAAAGGTGCCATGAAAGCTTCCAAGAGAGGTGTGCAAACAGTATTCCTACCCAGCTATGATGCCTGTGAACCATAACAATGACTGGCATGGCATGATAACACTAAGAGTACAGTAGTTGTAGAGATACCTTGGCAGGAATCAACAGCTCTATGATTGGACTTAGGGTCCACTCAACAAGAGAAAACCCATGACTGGTACTGGAAACCTAGACATCTACCCAGGGCTAGTGAAGTCATAGATCTTAGAGGTGAACCTACAACTAACTGCCAGTTTACTAACCAGTGTAACTCCTCAGAACATTCTAAATATTTAACCTTACACTCATAGATACACGGAGCTCTCACACTTCATCATAGAAAGTTGTCTTTGCAACAGACAGACACCAACACATAACTGATCAAAATGCAGAGAACAAGAGGTCGTGTGGTACTCAGTAGATAATACTCCCTATTGCTGATGTGATGCATCCCACAAAACAACTCCTGTACTTAAAGCTCAGGGAGAGTTGCAGAAGATTGTGGAAAGGTGGAAAGATTNTAAAAGGCAGAGGAAAAGGAAGTGTGCTGTGAGATTGTGCCTCCTAGAAATGTCAGAGAGGCTACACCCATGAAGTCTCATCAGCAGGGCTGCCTAAACAAGACATGAACACCAATGGACATGCTGAGATAGAAGGCAAAAAGCTTATTGAGCCTCAACTCTAGACAGGACAATAGGCAACTGGGGAAGGTTGAGAGTGGGAGAAGAGAAGGTCTTCCCTTCCCAATCGGTTCTCCACTACCAAGTGGTCAGCCCCTGATATCATACACACACGGGGAATGTTATACAGACTAAGCAGGTGGTATTTATACATTTACACACACACACAAGTTGTGTGAGTGTGTGTGTGTGTGTGTGTGTGTAAGAAAAATTAAAGAAAGAGATCATGAATTTGAGAGAGATGAGTAGTGCAAGGAAGGGATTGGATGGAGGAAAGGGAGGGGAAATTATATAATTATAATTTCAAAATTTTTTAAAAGTTATTTTAAAATTAAATAAGGTTTTTGGCAGTAGAAAGTCTTACCTTTCTTGACATGAATTGATACTGCCATGAGCACTGGAACATTGTGCTTTTGGATATTTTCTGAAAAGCACTCACAGCCTTACAAGCTGAGGTTGTATCTTTGAACACCACGACAGCACTTTGTCGTCCACAAGGAGTGACTGAGGTAATTGGGCCTACTGCAGACAGTGTTTGGATCACCGACTTTAGATCCTCTGGAGGTCGCATGTTCATTTTTGCCCACCTGGCAAGGGAGGAAATAGTAGAAAAACAAATAAGAATATTCATTGCCACCTCTCCTCCAACACATACCTACACAAGAAGGACAAGAAGGAAACAGTGGGTCGTGTCATTGGAAAAACAATGTTCCTCGTTGACTTTACAATCCTCATTCTTTAGTGTGGTGTTTTGTGAGGCACCTATAAGCTGCCTAACCTTCTAACTTGACAAGGCCTTTGATGAGCTATTTGAAGCCCACAAAATTGGCATGGAGTATTTTTCTTTTTAAAATGTTTCTGATGAAGACCACTACAGAAAATCACAATGGGTAAAAATACAGTGCTGTGGAACACAGTCCCAACTGATACATCTACAACACAACTCCTGCACCTGAGGCTCAAGGGTCATTTCAGAAGAGGGGACAGAAAGATTGTAAGAACCAGAGAAACAGGGAATTTGCTGTGAGGTTGTCTCTCTTTAAAATGTCAGAAGATACATGAAGTTTCACCAACATGTCTGCCTAAACATCTGAACAAGGACACCACCGTAGACATGCTAACTGGAAGGGGAGAGCTCAGGAGGTCTCAACCCTAGACAAAGAACTACAGTAACCAGGAATGTTAAACACACAGGCTTGTCTCTTCAAAGGGAGAGGTATATGATCTGTTTTCTGCCCAGAGGTTGGGAGTTGACATATCTAATGCCTGGTGACCCTTACGATATCCTGTTGCCTCAGATCCTCCCTAGACCCTTATCTTGAGCTTGATTGTCTCAGTCAATTTATAGAACCTATCTTTATGGAAGATGTCACTTGTTTCTATGTAGTCATGTCTTAAACTTTGTTGTGAGCATAGGATTGCAATAATTATCTCTGGGAAACCTTTTTCCATATTGTGCTATGCTTAAATATGCCTAAAATAAACTATCTGGAATCAGGCTCCTGAAGTTTGAACCAGCACCTGCTACTTAGTCATGTTGAACTGAACTGTCTTCTTGCCTCCTCTAGACTGTTGCTCTGCTGGCTGTGGTGGTCACAGATACCCCTGCATATTACATCTACGCCTTGAATTTGAAGAGAGTAGAGGGATACAAGGGAGGGTACTAAAGGAGGAGAGGGCAGGGGTAATGATGTAATTATATTATCTCAAAAAAAATTAACAAAAATTTAAATGTCATTCATTTTTTCATTCAGTAGTTAGTTTCCAAGTAGCTAACTCATTAAAGCCTATATATTTTTTGTCTTAATTTTTTATCTCAATAATCTTAGTCTACAGTGTTCAGTTTTATGAAAATGTGAAAAGAAATAACCATTAATGTTTATTGACAATTTACTAATGACCATCATATTTTATCCCTTGAAAATGATGCCAGGGATTAAAGATGAGATCGCTACTGGTGTTTTCCCAGGCTGAGATCCTAAGATGGAGGGAGTGGAGCTTTTCTACAGTGAAATGACTATGAAGTGCCAGAAATTCAATTAAGAAGCCAGGCAGAGTCTGGTACCACCACACCCCAGAAGCCAACTACTGCCCAAACCTCCTATTCACTACAGCCAAGACGCTCTGTACAAAATATGGAAAGAAACTATGTGAGAATCCTTACATTAGGAGTGGATATGAGGGGCTGGAGAGATGGTTCAGTGATTAAGAAGTATGGCTGCTCTTCCAAAGGATCCAGGTTCAATTCCCAGCAGCCATGTGGCAGCTCACACCCATCTGTAACTTTAGTTCTAGAGCATCCAAGCAGGCACACATGTGGTGCACAGACATTCATGTAGGCTAAACATTCATACATATAAAAATGAATTTTCTGTTTTTTAAAGAAAGAACTCTCCTTAATTCTGTGCTTGAACCTCAAGTCTCAGGTTCATGAACAGGACAGACACAAATGTAGCAAAGCCTTGGAAAGTCAAAGTGGGATCGTCACTACCACCCACAGGAGATCAAGAATGAGCTTGTTGTCTGAATCGCACCAGGTTGGTGACTTGCTAAAACAGTCCTCCACATGAATGTCACAAGACCCAGGGGCCATGCAACCATGCAAGGTTATAGTCTCAGTGTAGACACAGTCCACAGTCATTGGGTATATGAAACTCTGACCATTCTCAATGAAAAGGACAAGGTGTGTCAATCCCAAGATTACCCAGAGGTAGGAATTGTCACACAGACCAAAGCAGATATTCTAGCTGTCCTAGATGGCCAGGAAAATCACACTTGATTACATGTGAAATTTCAGTTGATTAAAAATAAAGCCAGGTAGAAATTTTCAAATGAAAAAAATCTGAAAAAAAAATTCACTGGAGGGACTCACTGACCAACTATATAGATTGCTGAGAAAGAAATCAATGAAGCCAGTCACAGTGACACACACATTAGCACTCAGAAAGCAGAGGCAGGAGGATCCCAGGTTTGAAGGCTAGCCTGGGCTGCCTAGTGAGTCAGTGAATGTAGAAGCTAGAGGAATAGAAATTAATATGAAGAGCAAAGTAAAATGTAATGATATATAGAGGTGTGAAAATGTTAGAAAACCCCTATTTTGTACACTAATACAGATATATATGTCAAAAACAAAATGAGCAAGAAGTTCCAAGTGCCTGTTCTACCATAAATATCAAATAAACAACCATAGACAGAGTAGAAGAGCATCATAAGAGCTTTGGAAACAAGGAATTTGCAACAAATAAAAATAATTAAAAAGTCACACTGAAAATGGCCACAAAAGTTTGGAGAGATCACTCAGTGGGTAAGAGTACTTGCTGTGCAAGCATTTGTAAGTCCTAGCACCCACAAAAAACTGGGCATGACTACATGTGCCTGTAACCCCCAACACTGGAGATATACCATGTGCATGAACCACAGATGAATGGATGGATAAAATGTAATCTATGCATACAATGGAATATTACCAACCTTGAAAGGGAAGGAAATTCTGACACATTACAAGACAGAGTCACTATGCTAACTGAAATAGCCAAACCCAAAAGGACAAATATCATTCTGCTTACCTGAAACATGTCAAATGAGCAAATTCATAGATTGGAGAATTGGTTCCCAAGTGCCATAAGGATACGGAAATAGGTATTGCTATTTAGTGAGGATAGAGCTTCAGTTTGGGGTGACTCAAGGGACAGTCAGTGTTGACAACTGAATATTGGTGTGAATGCAGTCAGTGCCACTGATCTGTACACTCAGAGGTATGCTTCAAAGACAAGTTTAAAACTTTATACATTTTGCTGTACTTAAAATATCTTCACAAGAATCAGTAACAAGAAATTGGGAAATATGACTAATTCAATAGACAGCATTGGACAAAATTCAGCATTAAGTCATGATAGCAATTATTCAGACAGCAACAGTAAAGAATTTCCTGGAACTGCTAAATGGAATCTACAAAAACTTATAGTGAACATTATATTGATTTCTTTTTCACCTCAGAATGAGAAAAAAATTAAGGATGCTTGCTTCTGTCACACTGTATAGGAAATCTTAACTTTTATAATAAAGAAAGGGGTGAAAGGAATAAAGAATGTAATTAAAACATAAAAATGTTCCTGAATAATTTCCAGGGAAATGTACCATCCAGCTATACCAATAGTGTGTATTTATCCAAAAGAAATGAAATCAGTTATCTCTACATATCTGGATTTTATATTCTAATCCTGTGTACACTGAGACACTGTTCACAAAAAAAAAACCAGAAACAAAACAAAACAACAACAACAACAAAAAAAACAAGATGTGAACCATTTCCCTGACTTCTGACGTAGACTGCTTTATGGCTTTTAAAGTGTAATTAGCAACAATTTCAGTTGTATTTCTTGAGATCTTTTTTCCTGAGGTCTGATCTGGGGAGACTACTTTGCTCTCACATATTTTCTTTCCCCAGAAGCTCTTGGCTCCAAGTTTATTTTCTTAGGGTCTGGGCTCCATTTCTAGGTTTCCTTCCTGGGTTATTCCCCGCTTCGGCAGGACAGTTTTGTTCTCATCAGTGACTTTGGAGCACAAAGGCATTTTTCAGGACCTGCCTTCTCTGTAGTCAGGTAGCTGGTATCTGCCCATGCTGTGTGATTGTTCTTGGAATGTTGAAAATAGCAAACTCTACAACCACAAGAAAATGGCTTCGGTGTCTTACTTCCTGACTTAGAAGGGATTCAATGACTGTCATTCCTGGCTACAAATTCTCTTCACCAAGAGAACATTCTGAAAATGGCAGGACCTGGGCCCCACTCCTGAGATGACAACTCAAGTATTCTTGAGGCTCTGGCAGGCACAGAGTGACTGTGTGTGCAGACAAGCAAAAGGAATAAAAGAATGATCTGAGACTCTACCTGGATTGGGTTATGCACACCTCCTCTTCCTACTTCTTCTTTTTGAAGATGTATTTATTTTATTTTATGTAGATGAAGTGGTTTGCCCATGTGTATTACTGGAATGTTAGAAGAGGGCATTGGATCCCCCGAAAATGAAGTTATAAGTAATTGTAACATGTGGTGCTGGGAACTAAAGCTGGGTCCTCTGCATGAGCATTTTCTGCTCTTAACCACTGGACATCTCTCCAGACCACCTCACTTCTTCTACTAATGCACTTTGCAGCCCCACTCCATTGCCACACATACTATGCATACACACCCTCTCTGAACAATACATTTTGCAACTTTGGACCCCTACCTGCATCAGGCTACATGTACACTTCTCTCTAAACAATAGAATAGGTTTCTCCTCCCCTAAAAACAATCAAACCTAGATAGTTTCTATTCAAATATATTCCCAATGTATTTAGTTACAAAGGATGGATAGGCTGGTCCAGCCTGAGTTAGTTTTGCTTTGTATGCAGTAAGGCAAAACTGTATCCTCAAGTAAATTTATAGAGAGAATCTCCTATTTATTATCCAATGCCTATGCATAATTGGGTGTGTATATAATTAAAATCAGATGCACTATAGGAAGGGACATGCACAGTAGAAAAATGATTATGTGACCTAATCTATCAGTCATAACAGAGAAAACACACTTGGTACAGCCTTTAGTAACCAAACCATTCTTCTCTTGAACCCAAAAAAAGAAGAGACGCAAACAATAATCGAAGCCTTTGACTATCTTCATTCGTGGCCTGTTGCTCTTTGTGTGTGTGTGTTGCTTTTTTTCAGCGTGTTCTGACCTATTCTATNGCTTTTCTCTGAATAAAATCTATGTGAACCTTTATTTCAATTTCTTGAATAAGAGGCCAGGAACCTAGAAACATGTGACCCAGAACCCAACCCTTGTAACATTCTACCAGGGCTTTAGCNACTCCTCATCCCAGCATCGTACCCGGCAACTATTTACAATGAGAGAGGACAATATGATAACAAATTCTTGCCTTCTTTATTTAAGCAATGTTCAGTTCCCACTCATTAGATAATTCTGCTTAATCTGTTCATTTCCATAGTGAGACCATTCTTCTTAGATTATAAAATTAACTTCACTTAAGCACAGTTGTAATTACACAAATGCTGAGTTTATAGACTGGGATAGAGTTTCCTATAGAAATAGAGAATGCCGTCCATCTATATCTGTATCTACTACCTATACATAGATACACACAGTCATCACCTAATAACATTGGACCACAGGTACAATGATGCTAAAATCACTATGGAACTGAAAAGTTCCTAGTGAGATTTTTTTTTAGCATTCTAAAGTTGTAATGAAATGCACCATGAGTTTGTGTTAAGGTAGGTGTCCACAAACCCACTATGTAACCAGTGATACATA
Organism: Neotoma lepida; assembly: GCA_001675575.1. Lineage (NCBI taxonomy): Eukaryota > Metazoa > Chordata > Mammalia > Rodentia > Cricetidae > Neotoma > Neotoma lepida. Next base: position 7,917 of record LZPO01076681.1, read on the forward strand.
GCACATAAAATTATGTGCAGTACATAATATCTCACAATGGTATGTTGTTAGTTTTTGTGTTTACAATACTATACTTTTATCATTATGTTAGAGTGTACTTCTACTTACTAAAAAGCATTACTGTAGATCTGCTGCTATGTAACACCAGTAGCAGCTTCATAACAACGTGTTTCCCACCTCTTTCTGGGTAGGGTGCTTAATTAATTGCATACTAATATACTAACTACTTTGTGGTATTTTCATATGAGCATAGAATCACTTTGATCATGTTCACTTTATTTTTGTCTTTTGAGACAAGTTTTCACTATGTAACCCTGACTTGCTATGTAGACCAAGCTGGTCTCAAACTCACAGAGATTCGCCTGCCTCTGTCTCCCAAGTAATGGGAATACAGATGTGCACCGCCACACATGGCAATGTTCACCTCCTTTATTTCCTTTTTTTATCCCCTGTCTTAGATTCTTTTATATTCATTATAGTCCCCCTTTTACTTTTGTGCCTCTTCTGGGCCAATTTCATATATAAAAGAAAATATGTATGCTGGTTAGTTTTGTCAACTCAACTTGACACAACTAAGAATCACCTGGAAAGAGAGAGCCTCAATCACCTAGATCAGATTGGCCTGTGGGCATGTCTATGGGTTGTTGTCTTATTAATTGATATAGGAGGGTACAGGCCACTGTAGGCAGCATCATTCCTTAGGCAGATAGACCTGGTCTGTATAGGAATGGTCGCTAAATATGAGCCTGAGAGGGAGCAAACCAGAGATCAAGACAGCAAGCAGCATATCGCTATAATTTTTGTCTCTAGATTTCTGCCTTGAATTCCTGCCTGACCTCACTCAGTGATTGATAATGACCTGGAAGTATAAGACAAATAAACCTTTCCCTCCTCAAGTTGCTTATTGTCAGAATGTTTTATCACAGCAACAGAACAACATGAAATTCATCTGTTTCAGCACCTGGCTTGTAATGCTTAACACGATGATCTCCAGTTCCATCCACTTCCCTGCAAACATAATTTCAACCTTTATAACGGAATAAAAGTCTGTTGAATATATTCAACACACTCTCACACTTTCATCCACGACGGGCTCCAGCCACTATGAATCATTCTATGATAAACATGAGTGTGTAGGAGGCACTTGTATGCCGACTTTGATTCATTTGTTACCACCTCCTTACGACCTCTTTGATTGCATCAAATGGCCACATCCAGAGGTTGACACACCATCTAACTTTGTGTAACTGTGATGTCTGCACAATGATGAGATTGATTACCTGTGACCCAGTGCATTTCTCAGAATGTATCCACAGGGTTTAGCAGCAAGTGACCATACATGAGAATAGAAATGGTTTGTGAGACTATTGGGACTGACATGTTGGACATTTGTGGTGTTAGTGAGCACCCTGGAAAATCCAGGGGGAGTTTGCCTTGTAGTCAAGAAACCAAAGGTTAACCTGAGGCTAGAATTCCTCCCCCTTTATGGAATCTTAGTCTTTTCTATTAATGTTTTAAACTGACTGAATGACAGACAGGCCTACCACACTATGGAAGGCTATCTATTTCACTCAATGACTACTGATTTAAATGTAAATCTCATCTGAAAAATACTCTCATAGCAACACCTGGACAGATGTTCAAACAACTGGTACCATAGACCCACCAAGCTGATGTGTATATTTAATCATCCTGTAACCTGGTTACAGTATCCTATGGTCTCACTTGGAACGCTGAGAAAGAAGGATTGTTGAGGCCAGGAGTTTGAGGCTAGCCTGGGCAGCATAGTAAGACTGTATCTCAAATAACTAATAACCAGCAGGTAGCCTGATAGTGAGGTTTCTTTGTGTAGATGAACTCAGGGACCTTGATGAATCAACATCGATAAATTGAGTAGATGATAAATGCAACCTGATTAGGTTTGACCCTGATCCTGGCTCTGTTCTATCAGCAGAGTCATTGGAAGACATTCTCCTGAACCCAAGGTTCTGCCTAGACCTTTCACAGCTCTGAGTGGCCTAAGAGTCCTGCCTCATTTGGAGGGACAACTACTAAAAAGGAGAAGTAAAGAGACATGGGAGCCTTTCATTTGACTACACTTCATCTCTTACATTTTTTTTATTTGTCTTGAATTCTTTNGTAGTAAAAATATAAATACTTTTCTTGAATGCCTACTCAGCAACCAGGGAGAGAGCATAGGCTGGGATAGCAAACACTCATGTCCTTGCAGTACAACACAGTAAATATGACAGATGTGGATGGGGTGCCCATTGCCTTTGTGGGCATGCAAAGTTTAACTACAAATGTCTACAGCAGAGGGGGAGCAGAATCAATCCTACTGACTGCTACTGGGCTCCTGTCTCTGCTTACTACATGTTGTTTTAATAAAAATAATACTTTGGAATCTAAACTAAAATCCCTATGTGGAGCCAGGTGGTATCGGCACATGCCTTTAATCCCAGCATTTGGGAGGCAGAGGTAGGCCAATCTCTGTGAGTTTGAGGCCAGCCTGGTCTACAGAGCGAGTTTCAGGACAGGCTCCAAAGCTACACAGAGAAACCCTGTCTCGAAAAACCANAAAAAAAAGTCCCTGTGTGGATCATTCAGCCATCTTCTGTTAAAGACTACTTTGCCACACTTCCCAACAGAAAAAGAAAAATGAGCCCCAGAGCCATGAATATGACATATTGAGCCAATGAATGCAGTTTACAATTATAATTTACATACAGTTTCCAGAAAGGATTTGCAATATTATAAAAAGTGGGGTCTGGCATCCTGCCAAGTTCTCCAACAGGGATAATACACAGCCATCTGTGACTCTAGATGCTTGGAAAATCTGTTTTTCAGCATGGTATGGCTTTGGGGACTACTGATTTATTTACAGAACAGAATGGAAGAATTTTTGTGAACGCCAATGTGATGTAGCATCTGACCCNGTGACTATCATCACTATGTGCTATGGCTTGACTGTGTTCCCCAGAAAGCCATAAATTAGAACCTTGATTCTCCATGCCATAATGGTGGGAGCTTCAGGAAGAAGGATCAATACCCATCTGAGGGGACTATGTTAACTCTCATTCTAACAGGACGAAATTAGTTTCATTACAGGCTGGAAAGATGTCTCCATCAATAAAGCATTTGCTGTGCAAGCATGGAGACCCAAGTTCAATCCCCAGCACCCACATAAAAGCTGGGTGTGGCAGACACCTATAATCCCAGTGCTGGGGAGGTGGAGACAGGCAGGTCCCTGGACTCATTGGCCAGCTAGTCTAGCTAACGTAATGAGTTACAGGTTTGTGAGAGACTATCTCAAAAATAAGCCAAAGAGTGAGTGAGGAAGACATCTGACATTGGCCTCTGGTTTACACACACACACACATACACACTCACACACACACACACACACACACACACACAAAGAGGAGGTTGTTTCAAAGAAAGGCTATCCACCCTGCTTGCTTTCTCTCTCCCTCTCTTCCATATGTCCCTATTTGTCCTTCCAATGTCTGCCATGCTTTAAAGCAGCGCCAGGCCCTTACTAGAGATAAGATACTTATCTTGGGCTTTCTATCATCTAGAACCATGAGCCTAAATGGAGTTCTTTTCTTTATAAGTTACCCAGTCTCAAGTACTCTGCAACAGCAATAGAAAATGGATTAAGTCTTTGTTAGAGAAAGGCCTTGCTCTCTCTGTGCAAGTGAGATACAGATTCTAAATACCTAACACAGTTGCCAGTGTAACATTCAAGGTTCCTATGGTTGGCTCAGTCTAATATTTACACATATTAAAGTACACATTCTCACTGCAAGTTATTGTGCCTGCCATGTTTTCCAAGCATAGGGTCACCACAGGAGATCTTACCAATCTCATTTTACAGATGAGCAAGGGCAGGAGAAGCAGCAGTGCTACAGGCAACATTTAAACAAGGATGTCATTCTTCTTGATAATATTCTTTGGGGACATCTAGGCTTGCCTTCAAGAATGGATGATCTCAGGGGTACCAGTTAAGTCACAAGAGAGTAAGAATGATAGAGTTGTCTAGTGTCTAGACGGTTGTGTTACTAGAAGATAGAGCAAGAATCACGGGCAATATAGCAGATTCCCTCTGGCATCCAGAGTCTTGGCAGCCAGAAAATGATTCAGGATTGAATCCTTGTGAAGCAGCCCCTACCATTTGGAAGGCTTTCTTGGATCCCTTGTAAGTTAATTTGCATCCCAGCCAGGATCTTTTTCTACTTCTCCTGATGCCACCCTCTCACCCCCTTTGATGTACCCTGTCACCAATGCCACCCTCATGCCCCCTTTGATGTACCCTATCACGAATGCCACTCTCATGCCCCCTTTGATGTACCCTGTCACCAGCTGATCTTTGTGCTCTTATTTCTGTATGAACCCTTGCTTCTTAGAGACCCTAAACAAACAAACAAAACCCACAAATGGACAAAACAGACCACCCTGTTACAGACAGCAAATGTACGTTTGCATAAGGAAATGTGTGAAGATAGGTGTCCACCCTTGGGTGCTGATATTCAAGCTGTATTTTCACAGGCCATGCTAGGATGTTAAACAAGACAGGTCACTCCATTTGAAGGCATCATACCCCAAACAGCCTTCTATGATGTTGAAATTTGATTTAAAAAATAAGCCTCCAAACATGGTCACATAATCTTAATTTGAATATCTTAAAATAACTTTTACCCTTTAAAAATTCAATGTCACTGCATTATCCTGAAAATGCCATGGTTCTAATGACCACTGTCCCCTTGTGACATAACTTTGCTTTCTTTAGCTATGGGGCTTGTTTTTTTTTTTTTGAGATTATAATTTAATTAATACATTATTTCTCTCTTGCTTTTCCTTCCTCCAAACCCTGCTATCTACTCCTTCCCAATCTCCTTTACACTCTCCTTTAAATGGCCTCTTTTTTCACTAATTGTTATTTTATACATATATGTATATGTATGTACATATGTATTACTCAATGTAACCTGTTCCGTCTGTATAATGTTACTTGTATGTATGTTTTCAGGACTGCCCATTTGGTATTGGACAACCAATTGGTGTGCTCTTCCCCAGAGAAGGCCACCTTTCCCACTCCAGCTTCCTTCGGTTGCCTATAGTTCTTTGTATAGGGTTGAGGCCTTGTGTGCTTTTCTCTGGCCACTTTGACATGTCCCCATGTGTCATCCTTGTTCAACTCACATTTGGGCAGCCATGTTGGTGAGACTTTATGGGCACAGCTTCTGGCATTACTAGGAGACACAATTTCACAATCTACAGATTATTAAATCCAGCTGGCAAGGCCTGACACTGGAGACACTAGGGGATAGGTAGACAAGGAGATTTGTTAACTAGGATGATGAGCCCAGGGGAAGTTTCTAGTACAGGCAACTTCATGAGCTAGACCTCTGTATGTTATCATCTTAAGGTCAAAGAGGGCTCTGCTTTTATCCTGTCAACCCACTAACAGTCTTTGAAGTTCTACAATGTGCAAAGCACAGATGTCATCTTGTATAGTATAGGAATAGGAATAGGAAAGCAGTAGGAAATAGGAAAGCAGTCAGCAATAGGAAAGCAGCAAATGCAAACATGCTGTCTGTCATGAACAGGGAAATAAGGCAGTTTGCCAAGTAACCAAAGCTAAAGACTTGGAGCGCCCCATCCCCGTTCTCACCTAGCCTGAGGCCAGCTATTCCTCACTTGTGTTAACTACAAAAGCTCCCAGCAGGTCTCCAGCTGCCACCTATTTCCATGAAGACCAGAGAGTACTTGAATCTAATTTTTTCCATCCTGGCAATGGCTCTTTCTTCCTCTCCCAGCGTAAAAATCTGGCAGACAGGGGATAAAGCCGAGGGTCTAGTCCTTGCTCATGCTAATGGTGGTACTTAGTGGACGGTTCCCTCTCCAACAACCCTACTCGAGCCCTGCAGATCTCTGCTCACTAGACTAGAAGGCAGTAGATAGAAGTGACACATGACCCTTCCCATCTCCATCAATTTTCTGGCACTGAAGGCTTCTTCAGTCACTTGGAATGTGTGAAGCAGAGGCTGTGTGCTCTTATACAAGGCAAAGCCTGTTGCTGTGTCCTCCACATTTCACAAAGACCACATTAAATCATCATTTTTTGCCAGGGGTTGGGGGAAAGAGTTTCTGTTTGTGACCATTCTGTGTTTCTTTAAATATGAGCATGAGACAAAAAGTCCAAGAGCCTACCTGACAACGACCGTGCACATGGGCAGCTCATATGTGGTTTTATTCCACATGTGACATTTCTTCCAGTTACTACTTATAGCGTTGATAGTTTTTCTTTTCCATGGGGACATTTTGCTTGGCTTTGGAGTCAGACTAATCTCTTCTGGCAACTGATGTCTTGCTAAGATCTTTTCCAAGCCAGAGAATTCGGAATTCTCACCTGGTGGTAGAATAAGTATTAACATAATTCAGTGTTCATTTCCACCTCTGCGTAGCAAGATTCTTTAAAGTCTTTGTGCGTGGACCTGGGGCTGAGGATGGAACCCAGGGCTTCACATGTGTTAGGTATACGCCCCCAGCTGTATTTGTGCAATCTAGTAATTCCTTCTCAGCCCTGCCATCTCTCTCTCTCAGCAATATTTCTTAAATCTTAGTCTAAGAAATGCATTGGCTATAAATACATACATTAAGTGTGCTAAGACCACTGTAAATATTGTTGGTTCTTTATGTAAAGTTTGTAAACTAATAGTAAGTTATAATACAATTATTATTTTTATTATGCATTTTGAAGCTTCTCAGAGGAAATAGAATGAATAGAGATTATTGTCTTGCTCTTAATTTGAAACGCTATCTTTCTGATAGCTTGCTAAGAACTACTCTGTATTTGGAGATCAAATAACTGAGCCTTGGGATTTGGACCTTTGTCCCTTACTGCTGGAACTCTCTGGGTGGTCAGCAGCAGTTAGGATGCTAGAATGAGGATGAGGCAATTCCAGAGGTTCACATCCTGCTNTCAGAACTGGCAGACACAACTAAAGAAGGAAGGATTATTTTGGCACATGGTTTAGAGGGTTTGATACATGATCACTTGATCCCACAAGCTCGGGCAGAATATCATGACTGTAAAAACAAGTGACATAAGAGAGCTGTCCCCTTCATAGCTAACCAGGAACCAAGAAGCACAACNGAAAGTTGCCAGTAATAATGTGTCCCCAAGTTACCTCCTACTTCCAATTTGATTCCACTTGCTAAGTCTCTGGAGTCACTCAAAATAGTACCACACCTGGGACCAAGCATTCAAATCATCAACCTATGGAGGACTTTATACCCACAGACCATAATATACAGAAAAATCCAGAGCCTCTTACGTATGCCTGCCCTTCACATGAGCAATTCCTCTCCCATTTACTTTACCCGAGGCAAGAGCTGAGATAGAAAGAGACAGAAACTCAGCACACCACCATGCCTTCCCCTGGCTTCTCAGTCTCAATACACCAGAGCAGAGTGGAGCAGAAAGAATTTAACCATGTGGAGAGTGGCTTTAGAGTGCTGATATTAGAATTGATATCTCATTGGCCAGATAACTCCCCAAAGCTAAGCAATTTGCTTGTAATTCACCTAACATTAGCAACAAAAGTCAATAGAATGGATCAAAAGGAAGAGCTAAGGCAGGAGCAGAGTGACAAAGTGGCTGGTTTGTGCAGTTTTGTATTAAGCTGCTTAACTTTTGTATGTGCTCATTATGGAATATGTAATGTAACCTGGATATATGGGCTTATTCACAACACTCTGGATTAGGAAGTAGAGATTAACTTGAATATAACCAATTTTGTCCCAACAGTTTAAAAGTCTTTGTACCAGCCCCTATCTTTGTTTTAATTGGTATGGAAGCTTCTACTTTGTCTTCTAAGCTTATGGGCACAGGTGGCTGCCATCTACTAGTAATCTTGCAGTTAATCACAAATAATTCAAGGTTGGGGTCTGTTAAGTTTACAAATCAAATTCTCCACCATCCTGACCCAATTTTAGGACCACCAGACCACTCCAAACTGCAAAACTAGAGATTACTCACTATATGGGATGGCACATGCCTATGGTGTCAGCCACCCAGGAGGCTGAAGCAAGAGACTGGCTTGAGCCCAGAATTTCAGACCGGTTTGGGCAATCTATCAAGACTCAGTCTCAAAATAGTAATACTAAATATTAAAAAATATTTAAAATTATTTCAGGAGAAATAACCAAGTTCTTCCTAGCAAAAGGAGAGGAACAGTAGAGAGTCAAAGGCATGAAGTTTCTAATCTGACCCTCACCTTGAAAGTTCTCCCACTCATCTCAAAATCAAAGCTACATCTTAATTTGTAACTTGTGTACACTTTGTACACGGCTCATTTTCATCTTTCCATGGGTGTGTTATACCTAGAGATGAATAATAACTTATCTTGGCTCATGAAAGACTACATAAAGAAGAGATAATGACCTGTATCCATGGGCAAATTCACAGTCCATTCTGAGGACACAGGCTTATCGAGCCACGAAGTGGCATGGGTCTCATGAACTGAGGGCACAAGCAATGTTAAGAAGTTAATGCCCACAGCTAGGAGGGTTCATACCAGCAGGAAAATACAAACATTCTCATTCACCCTCTACCCACTTACATTTGGTTTTGTCATCTTCACTTCTGTAGGAATGAAGCGCTTCCACCAAATGATTTGGGAGCAACTTATGAAGGTCAGAGAGGAGGTCAAATGTGTGACACATGATGTCAGGCTCGGCATAACTTTTTGTCTTCTCCTCAAAGAGGTTTACAGCTGAAAGATTGTTGTTGGCTGTTCCCATGATGGCTTGTTAAGTTAGAGAGAAAAGCAAATAGAGCATATGAAACGTGCCAGCGTGACACGGCTGTTCTTTGCCTCAGTTTGCTGTCATCTCCAGGAGGAGAGGGTGGAACCCGCTTTCTGGCCCCTGACTGCTTTGCATTCTGTGTGTCACAATAGCCCAGGTATTGGCCTGGAACCCTCAGAGCTTGTTCTGCATCTTCAAAGCAGAGAAAAGCCGCCCATGGAAGGTATCCTGCCAAACAATTCAGAGATTTTCCAAAGAACTTCCAGTTTCCTGTCTGGATATGGATGAGTTCTGAGGAGAAAAAGCAAGTTTCTCCTGAAAGGAAACCAATTGGTGTGCACATAGCCCGTGCTGTCTTCCCGTCCTAGAGGCCTTGTACCTGGTGTGTGTATAATTAAGACTCCATAGATCTAGGAGGTTCCAAAGAGAGTGGTTATATCAGCACTGCCCCCCTGTAGATACGAGGAAGAGCTTTATGGTCCTAAACTAAGGAAATGTCCAGATTAATACAGGTAAGGGGACTGTCTGCTTTGTACTCTTTTTTCCAGATTGCCAAAGGAAACAAACAAATAAAACCTCTTTAGTACTAGGTCTTCTTCACTGTAGACCAAGGAGCAGAGGAGAACACAAGTATTAAATAACAATAAAGCCCCAAACTTCATAGACAAGCTGGAGCAATTGAGAAGCAACCAAGAACCCTCCTCAGTTTGTGATGAAAATGCAAATAACAGCATGGTTAAAGTTGCCCCTTGGTTTTAAGCCCACCAGCCAGTCAGGACACCAGGGTTCCCTATGATTACTCAACTCTTGCTGAACTGGCTTGCAAGCCACATTGCAAAATGGTGAGAACACATGACATACACTCTTGGTAGCAGCTGCTCGTTCATGTTGGCCAGCTCTTTAGCCACACTGCAAAGCCTTGGCCAAAACCTTAAAATAATATGGCTGTACCCTATGGAACATTTGTGTCCAGAGCAGAAAATAAGAAATTCCACTCTTTATATCCTCAACTTTCAAACTAAAAAAGCGAAGGCTTAAAACCAAAACAAAAAACATATAAACCTATTTAAAATATTTTATAGACCTAACAAGAACCACTTGAATACAATGGGCTCCTCAATATTGCATAAACATTTTTGGCTGGAGAAAGTGATTGACGGAGAAAGGAGGACAGAACATGTTGGCAACTAGAACACACATACCCTGGCTTCTTTCTTCTAAGCAAAGTTGAATGCATAACTCTAAGCCTTCATGTTCATAAATAGAAAAGGAAGAAACCATTTTTTAAATATGTTCTTTATACACTGTGTAAATTGCCCTATACTCTAACAAAATATAGTGGGTCTGTGTTTGGGGGAAGAACGAGCAAGGCCAGGAAATAAGAGAATAGAGAAAGACTTACTACCTATAGCAGGACAGCACAGGGCTTATTTCCAAAGCAGTGTCCCCCGAGAGCAAAACAAAACAAACCACATGGATTTCACTGGAAAAGCTGATACATATTCATCTAGGAAAGCACTTTAAGAATGGGCACGCTCTTGAGCATGCTCTGTTTANGGTTATAATTTAGGAAGGAAAGATGACAGGCACATTTGCTCAGCTCAAGGTTGTGGAACACATGCTTGAAAGGTTAAGATAGTGAGCAGGAATGCATCTGGGCATGCTCACCTTGCCTCATAAAGTTTGGCCTGAAATGGCATGATGAAGTTGTATTAATATAGGAATTTGTTCCTAAAGGTTGCCTGCCTTTAGTGACTAACAATGTTTTGTTTGTTTTCTAGACAGGGTTTTATTATGTAGCCCTGGCTGGCCTGGAACTCCACATGTAGACCAGGAAGGATGGCCTCAAACTTGCAGAGATCTGCTTGCCTCTTTCTCATGAGTACTAGGATTACAGGTGTGCACAATTATGCCTGACTGACAATATGCTCTAAATTGTTACTCTAAGTAGCACTTGATGGAACGGTCATAGTTAACTGAAGCTACGGACATTGGCTGAAACCAGAAGTAGGTCATGATTGTTAAAAGTTATCCTTGAAAAAAAAATTGACTATTATCAAGAAGACAAAGTAAGAGCTGGAAAGATGACTAGTAGTTAAGAGCATTTCACTTGCTACTCTTGCAGAGGACCCAGGTTTGCTGCTCAGCACTCACATGGCTGCTTACAACCTTTTGTAATGCCAGTTCCAGGAGTTCCAACACCCTCTTTGAGCCTCTACAAGCTCCAGGCACGTGTGGTGAACATACATACATGCAGGCAAAATACTCATACATACAAAATAATACAAATTTTAAAATAAAACTCTAAAAACAGAAGACAATATGAACTGCTGACAAGGGAGCAGAGAGATGGGAACTTTAAAATCCCCTTTCTTTGTTAGTGAAAATGGAAATTAGGACAACAGTCATTGAGAAAAGCAGTAATGGCTTCATCCAAAACTTTAAAAACAGAACTAATGTGGAGCCAACCATCCCACTTCTAGGTAATCCAAAGGAAATAAGATTCTTATGTCGAAGAGACACCTGCATACCTGTGTTCTTCAAAGCACTGTAACAATAGCCAGTATATGGGGACTAAGCNTAGCTAGCTGTCCATTAACAGATAAATGGATAAAGTGTACATAGGCTGAGCCTGGTGGCCTTTAATCCCTGCACTCAGGAAGCAGAGGCAGAGGCAGGCAGGCCTCTGTGAGTTCAAGGCCAATCTGGTCTACATAGAGAGACCTTGTGTCAAAAAGAAAAAGAACTGTCCATATACACATTAGAATACTGTTCCGTCCACTTTATTGTGAAACAAACCATCTAATGAGGTTTTTTTCCTAATGGTTTTGATTTTTTACAATAAGTAGGACTTGTAGGAGCCATTGTCATTTGTTTTATTTTCTAAGCATNCTATGGTGGAAAGAATTTGGGGATGGCAGCTCAGTGAGGCAGGAAGACTGGCCACACACTGCTGACTGCACCTGATGGTCTTGGTCCAAACTCCTAGGCAGGGCCCGGCCTGCAATTCTGAGTCTAGATGCAACAAATGCTTGTGTTTTTAATCTTATTTCCAACCCTTTTCTTCAAATACCTTCTCAAACCATGTATTTGATGAGAGAATTCTGCTGTGCCCAGAGCCCTTGCCTTGCTGTAGGAGAGGGTGAGTTGCTATGCTGGCCAGTGGCTGCTTAGGCCCTGCCGCCAGCCTTATTAACTAAATTGATCCCGCAGTGCAGCACAGGGCAGGGCAACACCCAGGGTTGTTTTTCTTCACTTACAGCTAGCTCTTAGGTAACAGGTAATTCCCTTTCTTTTTTTGTTGTTGTTTCAAAGAGNGCTCCTGTGTCTCCGGAGCATCTTCTGCTGCCAGCAAGCCACAGCTGTGCATTTGACAAGGCCAGCTGGCTCCCAGAAGGCAAAGTGTTCAGCAACGTTCAGAGAGAGAAGATCATCTCCAGGTTTCTCAAAGGAAGCCTCCTAAAGAGAGTGTTTGGCTCGCAGCAGCTGAGGTGGGAGAGCCCCAACTCCCAGAGAGAGGATCCCAGCTCAGCATGTCCTAGCACCAGAAAGTAAGTCCATATTGCAAAGTAGACCCAAACTCAAATTAAGCTCATCCCAGATGGACAGGAAAACAGCTCTGTACCGGTATCCGGAGAACCAGAAGGATTAGGAGGAATCGCAAACCCAGGTCCAGCGGTAAGAACAAAATTAAATAGGAAACACGTAACTGAGAATGTGTTCAAAGCACCAGCTGTAACCAGCATAGGATGTGGGATTCACCAATGTGTGTGCTTCTCTTGTTAGGGGAAATGTTTTTAAATACATCACTGCCATCCACGGAAGAAATAAGCAGATTTGAAACAAAATTCCTTGTATTTTTTGGAATAAAATGGTAGCTTCCCAAATTAGATAGTATTGTTAAGGAGGCAAACATTAAAGGTTAATATTGTTGTTTGTTTGTTTTGTTTTGTTTTTCCAGACAGGGTCTCACTATGTGGTTCTGGCTATACTGGAACTCACTCACTCCATAGACCAGGCTGACCTCGACAACACAGCTATCCACCTGCTTCTGCCTCTCAAGTGCTGGGATTAAAGGCATGCAGCACTACTCCAGGCAAAGATTGAGTTTTAAAATAAAATTTTAAAGTAGAAAATGAAAAAAGAAATCCTTTAAAGTAAAAACATTTTACTCATGTTTCTTTAAAAGGAATTATACAAACACAAGAAAGCTAGGATACTCAAGATTAATGAACCTAAAGACNGAAACCCTAAGCTGAGGCAAAGAGAATCAGCTACTAATAAAAGACACAGATGGGGGGAGGGATAAAATCAAGTTATTAATCTAAAGCACATGCTAAATATCATCTGTCAACCAGTGAGTGATTTGAGATGTTTCCCACTGGTTGAATATATTTTTTAAATTATTTATTTATGTTTTTGTGTACGGGTGTTTTGCCTCCAAGTATGTCTGCGCACCACATGCGTGCCTGATGCCTTAGAAGAGGGCATCAGATCCCCTGGGACTGGAGTTACAGACAGTTGTGAGCTGCCATGTGGGTGCTGGGAATCAAACCTGGGTCCTCTGGAAAAGCAGCCAGTGCTCTTAACTGCTGAACCATCTCTCTAACCCCTGATGGAGTATCTTATTTAAGCACCACAAAGATGCATATTGTTAATTAGAAAATATTGAGCAACTTTGTGAAAATGTTTACATAATCCTACTGAAGGAGATTCTGTGGTCATGCATACCTAAAAAGTGAGTATTAAAATATGAAAGGCACTGAGAGAGAGGCAGAAATGGAAATCTTTTCCCTGAAGAATAACTAAGAAATGATGTTCTTGGCATTTCTTTGCATAACCCAAGGCAATAAAGAGACATGTAAGTTGAGGTGCTTTCCACAATGTTATCTTTCTGTCGTCATTGTCCTCTCTGCCATAGGAGGAGAAGCTAAGGTGGGCTTACTGAACCCTCTTAAGTTCCTGACCCAGGGGCTTGTTATCATTTCCTCTAATTCAAACCTCCTCTACTGGGGACTGGAGGGATGGCCCAGTGGTTAAGAACATGCATGGTTCTTGAAGAGGACCTCAGTTCTATTCCGAGCACCCACATCAGGAAGCTCACAACCACCTGTAACTCCAACTACAGGGGATCTGACAGTTCTTTGACCTTCTCAGACACATAAGTAAATTAATAACAAACCTTCTCTGCTGTATTTTGTAGAAAAGACTGGTAAATACTACCAGACAGAGAACATTCATGTCATTCTAGTTCTGTTTTTGTTTTTTGTTTTTTTTTAAAAAATGGTTTCCCTCTGAATTAGCTAAAGAGGAACAGATTTAAAGTAAGGCCATGTTGAGACTATTCCTAAGAATTGAATGCCNGGCCTGGCCTTGAAGGAGGTGCATTCTCTTTGGCCAATGGCTGACACTAATGCTAGGTCTAATCTACTAAGAAAACATCCTACTGTCTTACTTCCCCAGTGGACTAGAGCCAAAGCAGAATCAAGGGACTGGAGAAGGTGCCACTCTTTTAGCTGTTTTCTTGTACTTAACTACTGTCTTTCACATTTAGTGATGAAGGGAAAGACAGCCACGGTTTTGATGCCATCAAAGCCCAGAAGGAGCGCTCGAGTGGGGATGATAATCGGAAAGAGAGGCCTTTGAGATTAGACTGTGGCAAAGAGTGTAAAAGAGAATCTTGGAGGATGTACAACCCTCAGAGTCATTCTTAGGAGCCTGGAATTGGTTCTAAGACAAAAGCAAAAGGCAGAACCGGAGACATTAAACAGAAAAGATGAGACCAAGCAAGGCAGATACATGAATGTTGCACATGTACCATACACAACTGTGCACATATAATTTCTGTTTCCAGAGGAGATAGAAGAAAAATTCCCAGCTACATATACTCTAGAAATGATTGGCTGGGAGTACATGGTCCCCAATTTACCATTTTTCAAGTAATTGTAAATTGAAAACAGTCAATATATTTACAGCTCAGGTTTCTCAGTTACAAATTAGAGACAAATAGTAGTAACTGCTTCATTGGGTTGAATATTAAATAGGTAATTCATATAAAATGTTCAACAGTATGGCTGGCACCCTTAAAATACCATGCATTCTGACAATTATTGTTTGGCAGTAATTAAATTAATTCAAACATTTTCTGAATGCCTACTATATGCCAGACATTCTGCTAGATTGAATAAGGGTAGATCTTGTCTTCAAAGTGTAGAAAAGATATATGTTATATATTTTAATGAAAAATTATTACATAAATAAATTACTTACGAAAGTCACCATAATACAACCCAAAATAGCAGTCTTGGAGTGAGTGGATAGCTGTTTATTCTTCCTCAGCAGTCAGGAAGGTGACAAGTGAGCTAGAATGATTTGACTCCAGTTTAATCCTGCAGGTTAAAAACAAACAGAAGAACTGATAAAAGAGAGAGTTCGGCAAAACTGTAATTATCTAACATGACTGACATGTGTAAGGAGTTAGAGAGGGAAGGTGAAAGCAAGCTCTTCAAGCTGGACTAAAGAATTAAGATTTCTTCTTCAGGTCTTGGGAGCATCTGACAGAGCTGTATGTCAGAACTACTAGATAGAAAACAGCCTGATGGAGGGAAGAGCCTAGGCTTCCAAGAAGCCTGTGGGTAATGAGGCCTCCAGAGACCTTAATCTTTCTCTACATTGACTGAGTGTGCCCCCAGTATGCATTCCACCCAGTTTTCAGTGAGGTGGGTAACATAATGGATGGAGCANTCAAGGCCCTTCCCTCACTACTGTGGATAAATAGATGATTTTTAAGGACAACAACTAAACAGGGCTCATAAACAAGACTGTGAGTTGTACAAAGGAGTAAACATACAGGGTTATGAAATAGGGTAAGGTAGGCGGGAAGGGCTTCTTAAAACGTTTGGTGGGGGGAACAGACTAAATGCAGAGGAAGAAGACAGACATCTATTGAGTGAGGTTGGGGAGTCAATCAAAGATCTTTGAAACTCTTGAAATCATGTTCAGTGTTTGTTATATACATTGTATGTATTTTTCTAGAAGATAAAAGGGACAGGAGTCTCATTCCTTCAGACATTAAAGAGCCAGTGTATTTCTATGCTTATTGAGCCATTTGGAATTTGAGTCTAGAGCCTGGTGTTCAATCAGACAAAGTATTATCAACAAACAATTTAAAAAAAAAAATCTCTCCTTACACCTGGACATGGTGACCCACCTCTTTAATCCCAGCACTTGGCAGCTCCAGAGGCAGAGATCTCTGAGTTCAGGCAACTTGGTCTACACAGCGGGTTCCAGACTAGCCAGGGCTACAGAGAGAAACCCTGTCTCAAAACCAAAACAAACAAAACCCCTCAAATGTCATTAGTTTATTATACTGACATTTTTAGTAGTCATTTACTTATATATAGAGTGGCTCTTAAAATTTTCCCTGTACCAAACTGTTCTGGAAAAAGGCACTTATATGTATATAAGTTCAATTATAGTGTATATAATTTAAATTTACAAAACTGGTATCTTACAATATAAACATATCCTAGGCAGAAAGA
>LZPO01076681.1:29361-39490 GCA_001675575.1 Neotoma lepida
TTGGAGGGAAAGGAAATGTGACACAAAAGTACAATTTTCTATTCTAGGAACTACTTAATTCCATACATATAAACTCATCTAACTCACCTGTAAGTCTGACAAGATAGATTGCTGCCAGCATTCCTCTTTTACAGGACATCGGGATAGGGTGAGAGTTANGAAACTTGCCAAAGTCACATATTAATGGTGGTAGATCAGGGTGTGGACATAGCTTAATTTGAGCTCACAGTCATGACAGCATATCCTATCAGACCTTTGCTGGGTTTGAATTCTTGTTTTCAGGCTCATTTTATTGTGTGTTAGCAGCCAGACTGCTTCTTAACAATTCAGATTAGTAACGTGTGATTGAGACCTTTCACTTTACACATGGAGTATTCCTAGTTAATGGCCATCTTGAGTTCTACTCCTCTTTAATACAAGTGTATCAAGAGTGGGGCTCACCAGGGAGTNAGCATCACCCCCTGGTCAGAATACTTCCTGCATGAACCCCCGAGTAGAGCTTGCCTTATGTTCAAGCTCAAAGGGACAACCAAGACAACAGGNAATTTTAGGGATTAGTCCTAATGGAATGGCGGTGCTGAAGGAAATAGGAAAGCCTACTTTTACCAGAAAGAACTCTACTGGGAACAAGAACTTCAGGTTAGAGGTCAAATGAAGAGCACTGCATTTTATCAGAGCAAGCACCAAGTGTGGCAGCAGGGTGCAATGGTTAAGATATAGCATAAAGTTCCACCACTCACAGATGTGTGAGTTAGCCGCTCTCTGTCAGTGAATGCGGAAATTAAAGAGTGTGGTNAGGAGTAACCAGAAGAATGCGTTTACTACATTCTTAGGAGTTTGGTATCAATGAAGTATTTTACTAGTTTTCTCCTCAGTCTATTATCAATAAGTAAAGTAATNAAGTAACAATAACTTACTTTCAGTTTGTAGAAGCGTTTACAGTTCAGCCTTAAGAAAGTCCTGCTTCTCAGAGCAGCCCTGACTGAGATGCACTCTAAGAAGATGCCCTGTCCATGATGCTCTCTCACTGGTGCCAAAGGCTTTCCCTCTGATGTTCCTCTCTCCTACTGTACTACTTGGGCTCCTGTCTGCTAATAATCATAGATTTCAAATGATTTTCCTGTGGTGTTTCAAAGGCAAAGTGGCATTCCCAGTATTTAGCTAAGTGACCATTTTAACCACTTTTTCTACAGATGAAAGTATTTTTCAAAGACTTAAATTGGTATTTTTATTAAATGTTGAACCTAAAAGAACTAAGAAGCCTTTGAGACTACATGTCAAGAAGGTACATGAAATCTTCCAATGTTAGTATTTCTAATTATCCCCCCACCCTGTGTATGTGTATGTGTCTGTCTGTCATTGCTATCCAGGCTAGACTCAAACACTTAGGCTCAAGCTGTCTGAATGCCTTAATTTCCCAAGTAGCTAGGTCTATAGGTGGGTGTTGCTGCTACCTGTTCTCTAGCTATCTTTAAAATAAGCAAACATACAAACAACAAAACCAAACCTAACTAGAAACTCAATGTTCTATGGTTTGACTCCACCCACCCCTGTTTAATTGTGGGCTAAACAGTGCTTGCACAAAGAGTTGCCCATCAGCTTTTTAATGTATACCTTACGATATTTATGTAGTTGCATCTAATTCAAGTATACTTGGAAACTAACATTTTAGAGGTAGCTACATACATGAATGCTATTGGGAACTAAACATTAACCTGTCTTTGATAAAGGTTACTAATATTATTTTTAGATTTTTTTTTTTACATCTGTGAGTATTTTGCCTGCATGTATGTATGTGTGCCATNTGAGTGCCTGAAGTGTCCATGAAGAGGGCACTGGATCCACTAGAACTAGAATTACCAANGATTGTGAGCCACCATGTGGGAGCTGGGAACTGAGATCCCAGATCCTCTACAAGGACAAGTGCTCTTAATTGCCCAGTCATCTCTCCAGCCTCATCATTTAATAGCATTTTAATTCTAGTCAACAAGCCTTTAGTTAATGAAGTTTTTTTTTAAGGGAATTTAAAAACTCTTCAGTGGAAACTGGCTTCAATGCAGCCAAGAGTCCCAGGCTCTTCACTCTAAACCACTCAATAACAAGTATTCCGGGTTTGACAGCCAGCAAGCAAGTCAGTCCTTATCCTGGTCAGTCAGTGCCAGCAGGGCTCTGCTGGCCCTATGCTGATGGAGACTTTCTTAAGGATAGAAATGAGTTTCGCCTTAACTCATGCTCAGTTATGGAAAACAACAATGGTGACTCTTTATCCGTTTCAAATTGGAATTTCAAATACAGAAACAGCAGTGTGGAAGAGAATGTCACAGATGAAAGTGACTTATCAGAAAATGAGAAAATGAATGACTCTTTGCTCAGCTATTTTAAAAAGATGGACCTGAACTTAAAGCCAGAAACAATAGAACACATGGAGAGATCTTTCCCAGAGGAAGCAAACGGAATGTCTGCATATGCTGACGTTCTCCCTGCTCCTTTCAACACTCTGGACTTGCACAAATTTGCCCTCTCAAAATGTGAAAACTGGAAGGCAGGAGCAGACCCTCCAGAAAGCTCCATTGATCGGTTAATAACTCGTTTATTGGAACTGGAAAGATTACAACATATGACCATACAAAAAGAGAAGCCGANGCTGCAAAGCACTCTCTATAGCTCGATGTTTTCAACGGCAGAACAACCTTCTTCCTCTAAAGCCATTTCCCTGAAAGGCAGGCCACCCAAGTTTCCTGACACATTGACTCTACAGACCTCTAGTATAGATAAAAATCGAGACAAGAGAAAAAACAATTCTGGTTCTGGCAAGCCAGAACAAAATGTTTCCAAATGGAACTGGAGCAGTGCTGGCAAATCTAAGTTGAANTCTAGACCATTGCTAAAATGTTCATCCAATGCAAAACAGTGCAGTGCTGCTCACGAGGACTTGAAGAATTCCAAAAGCTCCATTTTAAACCCTTGCCAGGAACTCCCACCCAAGCCTCCTACTACCCAAGCAACTCAACCACTGGCTAAAGTAGTCTCAACAAAATGTCTCCCACCAAGGTCCCCAGTGCCAGTTTCTCCCATACCTCTGTCTTTTCCTGAAAATCCAAAGGAAGAAATTAAGGCACCAAGGACCAAAAAGAAACTTCACCGAAAAAGCATACTACTAAATAGACCTTTCTACATTCAGAAGCAAAACTGCTTATCGCCTCCTCTTACAGCCAAGGGCAAGTGCTCACCCACTGACCAAAAATAAATTCCATACATCTCAATGTGAGTAAATCTATTCCACGAAACCCAGAAAAAATATGGTTCATCATTGAGAAACAGGTATTANAAATAAAAACCACCTCACCCATAAAAAAAAAATTACTCCTTGATATGATATGGGGTAGAACTCATGTCACTCCTGTCTCTATACAGTCAAGGGCTTCCTCACTTGACATTTTGACAATCCTTTGTATGTTGTACTTCAAAGAAATGTCTCACTTAGTAAAGTAAATTATTCAGAAGACTGTTTTTTGTGACTGTTTTCCAATAGGATTCCATTATCAATAAATGGTATAGTTAACTTATTCCATTGCAGTTACAACTGTCTTATTCTAATATATAGCCAGGTAAGAGTTGCAGTTCTCTGAAGTGATTTTCTTAGTTCTTCCTGTAAGTGTTACAGCCCTGAAGGGAAAGGTATCCTGGCAGTTGGGAGCCAAGGAATATCACAAAGTCACACTGCACAACAAACCTCACATAAGAGATTCATTGGGAAAAACAAAGGAGGGTGGCTGCCTTTGCTTGAGAGAGAAGCATCCCAGAACTGAGCAGGAGGCAGACTTAATATAGGGCTTCTTGAGGGTGGAGCTTTCTAGGGTGGCCTAGGATTGGTGGGATTTTATTGCCTNATCTTGGAGCAAGCTCAGATATTGGGATTTTGTAGCCTAATTTTGGGCTTTTTACTCTGTAGGGTGCTTTGCCACCTGCATCTCAAGGGGCTGGGTCCAGCCATTATGGCCCTTAAAGTGTTCTGTGGGCAGAGCCTAGTGGTTGGAGGTCCTCAGGGGTGGGGCCTGGCCACTTGAGTGCCTCAAGTGGCTTATATTCCCCCCATTTTTGTTTACTGCTGATAAACAGGAGTTGGAAAAGGGTGTGACATTATCATTAGACTACTCCCTGCTGAATGGGGACATTGAAGACCTTGGGGCAGCTTGATCTTCACCATCAGGATAATATCAGGGAGTTGCAGGACTCTGGCTCCATAGTTAAGGGCCAGTAATCCTATAATAGCAATAGCAACTGATTAAAAGTCTGGTTAGAAATCTTTGTTGAAGAATCTGTTGTTGAAGAAATCTAGAGAAAGTTTGTAAGGCAGGGTGTGCCTAGTAGGATTAAGAAAAGGAGGAGAATGGGGGGGGTTTAAGAAGGGTAGTAGCCAATTCCATAGAGGCACTGAGCTGTTTCTTACATTTTTGGAGATCTGTCTGGAGTTGTCAGATCTTGTCTTTTACTACACCTGACTGCCTGACATAGAAGCAACATTCCTCCCTGAGGAAGAGACAAAGACCACCTCTGTGTTATTAGTATATCTAATCTTTGCCAATTTGTGGTTCGGCCAGTGAGTCTATTTGACCCTGGAGGGTAAGGATGGTCTGAGTCACCCATTGGAGATCTTGGATGAACTTAAGGAAAACTGGAGGTAAATAGCTAGGTAGGTAGTCAGTCCCGCTGTTCCAGTGGTGACACCAGTGGTTATACCCAGGACTGCTAGAAAGGGTAGGACTTGAACCACTTGTTTGTCATGCTGTGCCACTATAACCCTGTGATGGAATGGGCAAGGATTCTTCACTGGGTACCATACCCAGTTTTGGAAAAAGGAACACTAGGGCACAAGTCCCAGACTACCTAGGGGGTAGGCAGTGGTAAACTTGAGTGCCACAGAGAATCGAGGCATTGTAAATGTTTAGGAATCCAGTGTGCCCACAAAGCATGTTCCTGAGGAGTTAAAGCAGGCTGTGATACCAAAGAGAGAGATGTGGGAAAGATAAGGGGTATTTAGCTCAGAGCAGTTAATGAGTAGTGAGGTCAGAGTCCAACAGTCCAATGGGTGAGGCCATGAATGGTGGTTGTGAGTNTGATCTGGGAGGGACACACAACCAGCATTCTCCAAAGTGGCCAGACAGAGTGTTACTTGGTAGTTGATATGTGGAGGTTTAGGTCTGAAACAAGAGATGGAGTGAACATGAAGATAGAGAGGTGGGATCAGTGTCATCCAAGAGGGGAGACTTTAGGGAGGTAAGAACCTTTGACGAATATTGGATCACATCTTATATTTTTTTTTCTATACCTAGATGTTGGGAGAGTGGGGTGTACACTCTTTTTATTCTGTTCGTACCCACTGGGTACCTGCTGAACAGGTCTTAATACAGTTTGCTAGTGTCCCAGGGGTCTTGAATGTAGAAGTGGAAGGATCCCTCCTGTATGTAAAGATGAGAGGGGGGATTAGGATGATCCCGATTTGTTCCTTGGTATTTACAGGACCACTATGGGCAACCTCTGTAAGTTTCTGCCCACTTGTACAGTAATCTTCCTTTTGGTCATAGAGAAACAGGCATGGGGATAAGCCCCATAGAGAAACAGGCATGGGGATAAGCCCCAGTGAAGGAGAAATGGATAAGGAGTTATAGGGAACTGAATTGGCCTTTGACAGCCTGATATAATTTCCTGGCCCTATTAGGATGGGCTGTTGGTTAGAGGTAGGGGTCTGTTGGACCTTCAACATCCATATGTAAGAGATACGCCAGACATGTGTAGATAGGAAGAAATAGAGGAGAGATCAAGTTTATATATAAAAGATTTTTGGATCATNTGTACAGTGGTAGAAGTTGTTACAATTTGGGAGAATTAGAAAATCAAGTGTGCCATCTTTGGCCATTGAGTTGTACTGACAGGCCATTTATAGTAACAATCTCTGAGTCCGTGGAGGTGGAGAGAAAGGGTCACAAAATCAACTCCACCAAATGGAGTTTTATAAGCTCCAAACGGAAGCTGAAAGACAAGAAAGAAGCCCAGGAAGGCATAGAGAAGCTGTAAGACTTCCACGAGGGAGCTGAGGGGTGGGGGTGGAGGACAANGGGCCCAGAAGGGCTTAAGGAAGCTGTGGGACTTAGGAGGCAGCTCCTGACAGGGAGGAGGCAAGGAAATAAGGAAGTTTCAATAGAGGGAGAGGAGTAAGTGTCTTAGTAACTACAAGAGTTGCCCATGTGGTGGGTCCCTGGAGGATGTAGCAGGCTTCAGAAACAGGAGAGAAGACACTTACCAAGTAGGCCCAGAAGATGGGTGGTTAGAGCAGGTGGAGGGAAAAGGCAGCTAAAGAAGCAGACTCTAGAATTTGAACTCAAATATGGTAGGTGGCAGAAGCCAGCAGAACATGATCCAAACACACCTTAGGAGAGTCAGATTAGTGGCTTGACTCAGACCAGAAGCTTAGTTCGGAGCAGCCAAGTTCCTTTGCTAGTTTAAAGGCTGAGTAATGGGCACAAGGAGGGGTTTGTGTGAGGGCCAAGGGTCACCTAATATAAGGGGTAAGAAAAGAGAAAAAAGGAATCCAAAACTGTAAGAAACCAACCATGCCCAGCAAGAATATAGTTAAGTCNTTGATGGTGGGAACTCTGAGTGACTGAAATAAATGTTTCCTATCTAGGGTAATGGCTTAGTAATAGCTAGTCCCAGATAGGTAACCTGTGGGGTGGAGAGCCCAGACCTTGGAGGGTGAAACCCTATATCCCTAGCCAGACAGAAAGTTTAGGAGAGTAGAGATATCATCCTGGCTAATTTGTAGGGATGGACTGAAGAGAAGATCATCTACATATTGTATAAGCTTGGATTTAGGAAGAGACAAAAGAGTAAGTTAGAGGCCAAAGCCTAGCCAAATAGATGCAGGCTGTCCTGGATCCCCTGGGTAAGATAGTTCAGGTGAGATGGGCAGAAAGATGGGTATCCCGGTCAGTCTAAGAAAAGGCAACGGTATTTTATGACTGTGAATCAAGAATGGAAAGCATCCTTGAGGTCTAAGGCAGAGATCCCTGAGGGGATAGCAGAAAGGAGAATCTAGGGGTTGGATACTATGGGATAGAGAAGAACCACAACAGAGTTAGTTAAGTCTGAGATCCTGAACCAAGTGATGGGTTCTGCTGGGTTTTTAAGCTGCGAGTATGGGGGTGTTAAAGGGGTGGTGGTGCATAAAAGGCCTTTTCTTAAGAAGTCTGAAATAAGAGGCTTAAGTCCTCTGAGACTTTGGAGAGGGTGTAGGTATTTAGTCTAGGTAAAGTAATTGGTAGGGTTTTGCAAGAGGGGAATGATGTTTGGCTATAGAGAGATTTGGGGTGTCTCTTAACTGGGGATCCACCTGAGAGGCTGGTTAAGGGAAAAGGTGTGTCAGATTGTGTGGTTTGGAGAAGGAGGGGAACAGCTGGTCAGCCTGGGTCAAGCGGATGGGAAAAGCAAAAGAAATAGAGGCTCCTACTTTAGCTAGAAGGTCCCCTCCCAGCAAGGGACAGGACAGATGGTACCACTAGGAAGGAGTGGGTAAAGAGAAAACCCCTAAAGATACAGCTAAGGGGTGGGGTTTGGTGAGGCTGGTAAGGCTGTCCCCTCGCCCCAACAACAGGTGAATGAGGAGAGATGTGCCCCACCAAACTCTATCGGGACTGAACAAGTGGCCCCAGTGTCCAGAAAGGAGATGGATTGCCCTGATACTGTGATGACTACCTGAGGGTCCCTGCCAGAGATCAGGCCAAGGGAGCCAGGGCCCCCCTCAACCATGGCCAGACCTAGGTTGGCTTGAGGGCAATTTGGGCTTGATGTCCTTATGCCACGAGGGACATGGGGGTNGTTAACAGCCCAATGTCCCTCTTGATGGCACCTTGGACATGGTCCAGGTGGTTTATGAGGGTTTGGAAGACCAAGGCCTAGTGACCCTTCTGACCACATTGGAAGCAGGGATCCTGAGGTCCTTGNGCTTTGGGAGNCAAGGGAGCCTGGGCAGTTGCTATGGCCAGCTAAAAGGCCTTAGCCAACAAAAGGTATTTTTGTTTTCAGGCTTTCTTTTCTTTTCATGGCACACCTTAAAGGCCACTGCTAAGATTTCTGCATATGGAATTAGGGTTTCCCCCTCTAGATGTTTAAGTTTGGTCCTAATATCAAGGAAATTCTGGAAGAAGCAGCACTCTAAGGGCGAGCTAACAGAGACAAGAGAGGGGGCAAGTTGTCTGGACTTCAACTGCATGTGCTCTAGCCTGGTCCCAGACTTGCCTGCACTCCTTGGGTAGGTTTTTGGTAAGAATCATATAAATGTTATGTAAAGTAAGGTTGTTTGATTGGGTAATATATTGGAATTCTTATAATAAAGGTGGAAGAATTAACAGTATAGGACCCCAATCCTTTTCTATTTGAGAGTGTTCACTTAATGAGTAACAGACATGTACCCTGGCCAATCATCCACCCCAGTAACCTCCTGCAAAGGGAGAACTGTGGCCAGGTTAGGCTGGGTAGGGGGAGGTAAAGAGGGTCCTATGGCAGAGCTGGAGAGTAGCAGGGAGACTAGGGCCTGCTGGTAAGCTGAAAGTAGGCACCAGGGAGGGTTGANTTGGGTGGCCTATCACTGAGGAGAGAGAAAGGGAAACCAAAGAGGCTTGAGAGGAAGAGAAGGGACTGTGGGTTGAGGCTGTTAAGGGGGAGGCTAGCTCAGAGCGATTGAAAATAGTGAAGGAAACATATGGTTTAGTGTAACTGAAAATAATCATACTTCATAGCTAGGAGTTGTTTTTTTTCCTTCGTTGACTTATACCATGGTCACTTTTTGATTAAGATGGGAGTGAAGTCACATGGCAAAATCCATCCTTTCCAAACATAGCAAAGATGGCTGTCAGCCAATATGGCTGCCCCAATCCTGATGGGAGGACAGCAGATAAGATGGCGGCAAGCCACATGTGTCCTTTAAGGTTACCTATGTATAGATTTTTAACTATCAACCCTGGTGTTATGAATTTTAAGTTAATCCTTGTTACAGACTTTACAGATTTTTAATCATACCCAGTATGCTTGCAAATCTTGAAGTACAGGAAATTTACACAAGAGTCTTACAAATTCTGAGATAAGATTTAAGTTAGCAAAAATTAAGAGTTAAACCAAAACCAAGGGCATGAGATGAGCAGCAACAGTCCCCATTGGGAGTAGTCTATCCCTTTATTTTGTTTTGCTCTCCTTTCTTTGTCACATAGTCAGATGGCTCACATGATACAGGACAGTGATTTTAGAAGAAAGCTTTAAACAAGCATGCTTGGGTCTAGAGGAGGGGAAGCCATACCCCAATTCCAGAGCCACCTTTTAATTGAAATGGGTCAGCATAAAACAACAGTCTAATGCCACTCATAACTAAAAGACGCCTAAATCCCTGTAAAACTGAATCCAATAAGCTGAGAACAAAGAAGGCTTAGAGATTTCTGACTCCTGGCTATAGACGGAGGATGCTGCAGGAGGGAGATGAGATGTACCAGTCAGCAAGGAGCAAGGAGNATGTGCTGGGTCTATGCAAGCTGCAGCTGGTCTACTCCTTTGCTCTCCTCCTGATCAGTCAGGCTCATGACTTTCTCTTTGCAACAAATTTACAGATCCATCAAATGGTAAGTTATAGGACATAACATTTAAAATGGGGTGGTGGGGTGGGGGACCAGACAAAAAAAACAGGGCTTGGAGTAGAGAAAAAAAGAAAGCTTGACCTTGTGAAATGGGGAATCTCTTTCCATTTCCCCAATTGCTTGATATATTTGTAAAGGTCTGAATAATATTGGAATCTCTAGTGCTGTTAGGCAGCCATTTGGGTTGGTTATCTAAGGGATATTGAGGGCATATTTGATTGCAAAAGTGAACAAGNTTAGGGTTCTTCAGGTCAGATACCAGGTGTAGAGGCTGGAGGTTTTCTAAAAGGCATCTCAAGGGGGAATGAGAAGGTATGGTATGGAAGACACCATTCCTATGAATGCAAGGCGGGTGGACAGGAAAAATGTCACTGCAGCCTGTAGTCACTGGTGTCCCCAGGAATCACAGAAGACTGAATGAGGACCAAGCCATTTAGTGGGTCATCACC
>LZPO01076682.1:8882-20621 GCA_001675575.1 Neotoma lepida
GGAATGATTGGAAGGAGAAGGGTAAAGTTAGAGAGTTGCTGGCAAACACAGAGAAGCAAGATGAGAGTGCCATATTGAGAAATGGTACCAAGCCATGTGGCTAAACATAAATAGAAATATGAGTTAATTTAAGTGTAAGAGTTAGCTAGTAACGAGACTGAGCTATTGGCTGAGCATTTATAAGCATTATTAAGGCTCCAAGTCAATTATTTGGGAAGTGGCTGCCAGGTATTTGGGAACAGGCAGGTGGGACAGGAAATGTCCTTCTACAATTATCTGAAAATTTCATGGTGCCATTTTTTTTTTTAAGCAGTTGAGAAATACTCCATTGAATAAATACATCCCATTTTCTTTATCCGTTTTTCTATTAAGGGACATCTAGGTTGTTTCCAGTTTCTTGCTATTATGAATAAAACATTAATGATTATGGTTGAGCATGATTTCGGTAGGATTGGGTGTCCTTCAGATATTTACCAACTTTCGGAGGAACCACCATATCAATTTTCATAGTAACCATACAAGTTTGCACTCCCACCAGAAATGGAGGANGGTTCTGCTTGCTCCACATCCTCGCCATCATGAGCTGCCAGTTGTGTTCTTGATCTTAGCCATTCTGACAGATTTAAGATGGAATCTCAAAATAGTTTTGATTTGTCCTTCCCTTATGGCTAAGGATATTGAATATTTCTTTAACTGATTCTTGGCCATTTGTGATTCCTCTATTGAGAATTCTCTGTTTNGATCTGTACCCCATTTTTAATTGGATTACTTGGGTTTTTGATATTTAGTTTCTTGAGTAATTCATATCTTTTGGATATTAGTCCTCTATCAGATGTGGAGATGGTAAAAATCTTTTCCCATTCTGTAGGCTGCTGCTTTGCCCTATTGACAGTTTAGTTTGCCTTACAGAAGCTTTTCAGTTTTATCAGGTCCCATTTATTGGTTGTTGATCTTGGTGCCTGTGCAATCAGCATTCTGTTCAGAAAGCTGTTTCCTATGCCAATGTGTTCAAGGCTATTTCTCACTTTCTCTTCTATCAGGTTCAGTGTATCTGGTTTTATGTTGACATCTTTGATCCACTTGGACTTGAGTTTTGTGNAGGGTGATAANTATNAATCTATTTGCAATCTTCTACATGTAGACATCAGTTTGACCAGCACCATTTGTTGAAGATGCTGTCTTTCTTCCAGTATGTATTTCTAGCTTCTTTATCAAAAATCAGGTGTCTATAGATGTGTGGATTTATGCCTGGGTCTTCAATTCAGTTCCATTGATCAACATGTCTTTTTTTGCCAATATAATGCAGTTTTTATTTCTATAGCTCTATAGTACAACTTGAAATTGGAAATAGTGAGACCTCCAGCAGTTCTTTTATTGTTCAGAATTGTTTTAGCTATCCCGGGGTTTTGTTTTTCCATATGAAGTTGAGAACTATTCTTTCAAGATCTGTAAAGAATTGAGTTGGAATTTTGATGTGGATTGCATTGAAGCTGTAGATTGCTTTTGGTGGGATCCTTTTTTAATCCTTCCAATTCATGAGCATGGGAGATCNTTCCAACTTCTCATATCTTCTTCAATTTTTTTCATTTAAGACTTGAAATTTTTATCATATAAGTCTTTTTACTTGTTTGGTTAGTGTTACCCCAAGATACTTTATAGTATTTCAGGGTTTTGTGCAAGGCATTGTTTTCCTGATTTTTTTCTCAGTCTGCTTGTTATTTGTATAGTTATAGTACTGATTTTTGTGAGNTAATTTTGTACCTGGCTACTTTGCTGAAGTTGTTTATCAGCTATAAGAGTTTCCCAGTGGAATTTTTTGGGTCATTTANGTATTAGTATCATATCATCNTCAAATAACACTACTTTGAATTTTTCCTTTCCAACTTGTATTCCTTTAATCCCCTTCAGTTGTCTTATTGTTTTTGCTTTATCTTATTATATTTTATTTTGTCATGTTTGGTTTTTAACTCTTAGAAGTCTGTTCTTTTCTAATGAGAGACAGAAAGGGAGTTGATCAGAAGGGGAAGAGAAGTGGGGAGAAACTGGGAGGAGTTAAGGAGGGAATCTATAATTAGGATATATTGTATGATAAAAATCTATTTTAAATAAAAAGAAAAAAGGAAATAAAATATAAAAAATAAAAGAAAATGTGCAGTCAGTTTTAAAATTCTGGAAAAGATCAATTCTTTAGAAAATATGTTGATTGTAGATTAGATCAAGTTTTAGATAAAAATAACAATTCAAAATCTGTTTTGATTGAGGAAATCTCAGAGAAACCTCTGTAACTTTAGTTGATTTTTGTCACTTAAGTTAAGAGGGACCAAAAGATATGATCTTCCTTTCTTTCATGGGATGCTTGAGGCAGAGAAACAAGTGGCCCCTTAACTCTTTGGGGGCTTCTTTTCCTTTAAATAGTTTTGTAAAATTTTCATTATAATAAAATAAATTGTATAAGTTTTAAAAAAGATAAACTCACAGGGGCTGGAAAGATGGCTCAGCAGTTAAGCTCACCAGCAACTATTTCAGAGGTCCTGAGTTCAATTCCCAGCAGCCACATGGCAGCTCACCACCCTCTATAATGGGATCTGACATCCTCTTCTGGTGTGCAGATATGCAGACAAAAGCACCTGTATGCATAAAATACATAATTTTTTTAAAAGGAGAGAGGTAGCATTCATAGAGAGGAGTTCATCAGACCTCAAAAGTAAGTAAATAAATAAATATTTTCAGTAAAACAAACCAAGAGAATGTTTCAGAGAGAGAAAAGAAAAAGTCTAATCCAAAATTATTTGCATTCAAAACTACACAGACCTTCATTACAACTAGGATGACAAAAAGGCAAGGAGATAAAAAAAACAAATATCTCGTAAGAGTTCATAAGGATTTGGGAACATGATCCATGGAAGCTCAAATGGGTCTTTCTGAGGACCAGCTCCAGGCCCTGAAGGCTGACAGCACCAACATCTCTCTCCCTAGTCTTTCTGCCACTGGCTCCAGACTTCTTGCAGATTACCTTCTGGTTGGAAGTTTGGTTTTCTCAAAGTTGCCAGTTCCTCTTCTATTGAAGATGAATAACAACAAAAATGAGATTTTTTTTTATTTCAACCCCAAATTATTCAGGGGATTTTTATTTTCATCCCATTGGTGTCTAGGCCCTACCTTTACAGTGAGCCAGCTAAACAAGGAAGTAATAATTCAAGAGACATTAGTGTCTGACCTATTATGAGCTCATTGTCTNTGAAGGGACTGAGCAAATAGACAGGGAAGTCTCTTTAATTATCATTTTGGGGAAATTAGAGTTTTTTACTTATTAATTCTTAGAACTTATTCTTCCATGAACAAGACCTCTTGAAGACAAGGACAAACTTTTGCTTGCTTTTGTGTGAGTACTTTTTTCAGAGTGCCAGGTACATAATAACACTGAAAGAACAAATGTACTTTACAGTCAAGGTGGAGGAAGAAAGTTCAGAGGTGTTGTTTGTTTTAAGCATTTCCATAAATAAATTAAAGAAACACTGTTTGTAGACAGTAGTAAGATTTATTATAGGAAAGCAAACATTGTTGGGACTCCTAGGAAATTCATTGAATCAAATATCTACTTGTCCTCTCTTTTAAAAGGCTCAGTGAGTTGGCTTAGCAGGTAAAAGCATTTGCTACCATATCTGCAAATCAAAACCTGAGTTTGATCCCTGGGGACCACATGGTAAGAGGAGAGAATCAACATTTGAGAATTGTCATCTGACTTCCACGGGCATGTTGGGGCATGCAGTCCCATGTATACACACACATAGACAATAAATCAATATACGTGGGGTTTTTGCATTTAAAATGTGTCTCCTGTTAAGAAATTTTTGTTTTCCCAATAGGAGAGACTTTCCTAGTAAAGATGACTACCCAATGGCCCAGTGCACAGAATGTTGTGTCCATCCCCTGAGATAACCCAGCAAAGAGTATCAATTTGGCATGGATACTGAACAGAGTGGCAAGATCAAAGTCTAAAGCAGAAAGAACCAAATCATCTTTGTTATCACTGACAAAGGTTAGGGNAGGATACAATNAGAAAAATCCCACTGGCTTCTGAAGGAGACCCTGAGAAATGGGTTACTTTACCTGTGAAGCCACACTGCACTAAGCCACCCAGCAATGCAGAAGAACCTACCACCACAGGAACAAAGACATGACCACCCTCGGTGCTGAGCAAATAGAAGTGACTTGACGTCTATAATATTCTGAACTAACATGCTTATAATAAGTAAAATTCATGAACTGAGACCCTANCTACGTGGTCTACAAAATAGCTACAAATTATAAGAAAAATTAGACAAAACCCAAACATTTTGCTAAAATGCCTGGAGTAGATAAAGACTTAAAATTCTTCACAAATTATACTATTGATACTTGCTGGTAATTAATATATCATTATAGTTTTTTTTATTTCTTAATGATAGCAGCTAAGGCTCTGGTTATAAATTCTTCCACATTAATTTGGTGGAAGTTATCCAATAGCAATCTATTAGATTTTCCCTGTTAAATTAGGGTGATGGACTTTTAATGAATCTTAATAAACAGCATGATGATCAAGAATATTGTGAAATCAAAATAACTCTCAATGACATCTCTCACTTTGTAGAGTATGTCCTCAATGTCACTGATGTTAGTCCTCTGAGGATAACTCAAATGTATTATTAATATATTTCTGTATTGCTAGCANGACAGATGACAGTAAACAGGCTAATCCAAATTTAATAAGATTTTAAAAGGCAACTTCTTTAGTAAGAAAATGCAAAATTTTAATTATGATGTGCCACTTCTATATCTTGCCCAAAAAGGACACAAAAATCAGTGTGGCTTAACTTCAAACTNAAGAGGATAAATGAGCTATCTATTTGTATTTACATGTTATGTTTATTCATCAATGGTCCAGATCTCCCACAAAGACAAATCATGGGGAGTTTAATTTAACCAGATTTCAAAATGGCATTTCCTCTGGGATACGATTCTTAAGACCTCGATGTGTAGTCAGAGGCTGCGTCTCTTGCTTCTATGGTAATAGAAATCCTTGGGTTGGTAGAAACAAGACAGCTTTGTTAGTTTAACCTGGCTTATGTGCTGAGACTCCTACAGTACATACCTAGAGTCTCCTAGGATATAGTTTAAAGAGATGTCTGCAGGTAGCTGAGAGCTGTCCTTTATGCAGCAGCAGGAATGGAATGAAACGTGCTTGCTCTGGGAACAATGACTCTATCATCTGCAAATGATCTGAGCTCTACTTAAACAGTTTATATTGCTGCAGGGACAGGAGGCCTTATTGCTGTTTTCTCCTACAACCATCACTGCATGTAAGCATTGGGCTTTCAATGCAGGAAAGGCAAATTGTATCACAGTCTTTGGTT
Source organism: Neotoma lepida (assembly GCA_001675575.1). NCBI lineage: Eukaryota > Metazoa > Chordata > Mammalia > Rodentia > Cricetidae > Neotoma > Neotoma lepida. The sequence continues at coordinate 14,276 of LZPO01076682.1, forward strand.
GATTTTTAATTACACTTTTATTACTGATGTATTATCACTAANTAAAAATAAAATGCATATAAGAAAACAAGGGGGAAATGTTTTCCCTTAAACTAACATACATTTCTTTATTTATTATTTTTTTACCTTAAATATCAGTTTTACTGAAGTGCCATTTGCGTTCAATAAGATAGATTTTCATCCAATAAAATACTTATTTTATTGCCTTGGCATTTAATGTGTCTGAATAGTTGTAACACACAATACAGTTTTAGAATATTTCCATCATACGTGAGTTTCCTTGTGCTATTTTGCCACCAATCTGCTCTCCCACACNTGGTCTCTACTGATTGTTACTATAACACTGATTTTTCTAAAACTGTATTTAAATAAAATTATGCACTAGAGATCCCTCTGATGCTGGATTGTTGCACTNAGAATCACATATTTGAGACTCATCTATGCTGTTGCATGTGTATTAAATAGTATGCCACTCTCTTATTGGCGTATTTTTTGGATAGATGTGCCACAGTTTTACTCAGTCACTAGTTGAAGGACTGGTTTCCAGTTTTTGATTACTATTATTATTAGGGTGGCTATGAAAACTCTCTCACACATCTTTATTTGGACATTGTTTTAGTTTGCTTTCATAAATACCTAGCATGGGGTTTCTGTATCCTATGGAAGATATATATTTAATATTATTAGAAACTACCAAAATATTTTCCAGAATGTTTATAGCATTTTTTTTCATTCCTGTAAACGTTGCATAGGAGTTCAAGTTGCTTCACAATATCACAAACAATTGGTACTGCCAATTTATAATTATATTCACCGCAGGAAATGTATGCAATGTCACACTGTGCTTTGTTATTATTTTATTATTATTATTATTATTATTATTATTATTATTATTATTATACAATCTGAGTCCATCCACTTTCCAGCCAATTTTGTGATTACATGATTACATTTTTTTCTTTATTTTTCTTTTATTGAAGATATATTTTTCATACAATATCTTCTGATTATGGTTTCCCATCCAACAACTCCTCTGAGATGCTCCTCTCGGATCCAAATCCAAACCCCTTCTGTCTCTGCATAGAAAACAAAAAAGGCATTTAAAGAATAATAATAAGATAAGATAAGGAAAAATATAGAGAAGAAAAGGAGACAAAGAAGAAAACACAAATACAAGAAATACACATGGACATATAGACAAACACATCTGTACACACAGGAATCCCATAAAAACCCAAAACCAGAAGCCGTAATATATCAAAAAAGGACAAGTAAAATTNAAAAAAAAATAAGTAAATAAATATTCCTGAAGAAACAGTATGAGACAAAGAACCTCCAAAGATGTCATTGAGTTTATTTTCTTTTTGCCATGTACTGCTGAGTACGGGGCCTGCCCCTAAGAGTGGTTTGCATCTATAGTAAGACTTCATTGGAGAAAATTAATTTTTCATTTGTAAGTGGTTATCAGTTGGGATAACTTCAGGGTTAGGAATGAAAACTTGGGTCCATTTCTCAGCACTGGGACCTCCATCTGTCACAGACCCTTGTAACTCTATGCATGCTGTGACAGTCGCTGTGAGTTCATATGTGTGTTGGTTCTGCGTGTTTCTGAAGGCCTTGTTTCTTTGGTGTCCTCCATCCCCCCTGGCTTTTATAATCTTTCTGCCTCCTCTTCCACAAGGCTCCCTGATCCATGAGAGGAAGGATTTGATGGAGACATATCTTTTAGGACTGAGTGTTCCAAGGTCTCTCATTCTCTGTATATTTCCTAGCTGTGGGTCTCTGTATCTGTTCCNATCTGGNGCAGGAAGCAGCTTCTCTGAGGATGGCTGAGCAAGGCACTGATCTATGAGTATAGCAGAATGTTGACAGGAATTGATGGGAGATCTATCTGTCCCCAGTGTTCCTTTGCTCNGTACCTAATCTCTGTGCTTATATGGATTGTAGATTGCTTATGAAGACCTAACAGCTACTATCCACATATAAGCAAGTACATACCATATTTGTCTTTCTGAGTCTGGGTTACTTCACTCGCATGATTTTTTTTTCTAGATACATCACTTTACCTCTGAATTTCCTGATTTTATATTTTTAAAGGTTGAGTAATGTTTCACTGTGTATACTNTCCACATTTTCTTTATCCATTCACCTGTCGATAGTTATGTAGGTTGTTTCTAATTTTTGACTACTATGAATTGAAAAGCAATGGACATGACTGAGAGAGTGTTTCTGTAAACATTTATATTTTAGTTAATAACCATTCAGATATATATGATAATATGCATTCCTTTTAAAAATTATTTGATTTNCAACTATATAAAACGGTTTAAGACATATTAATCTTAGGCTTTCTATTTGAACTCAAAATTATAGCAAATTTTGAAATATAAAAGTAATCCTATATATTGGAATTGCTTCAAATGTTTGATTTTGAAATAACTACCAAAATATTTCAATATGTAGCAATGTGTTTTACTTTTCCATTTTGTATATTGCTGAAAAATTGGGATAACTGAACAATGTTATTCCNTGGGAATAAAAGTGGAATGATATCACTACCATAGCTGGCAAAGCCAGTTTCTTTGAACACAGATTTCCAGGTTTTTCTAAAGAGTACTGACAGTTTGGGTACAACATAGGAAAATTTACTTAATGATATTGAATTCTATTTTGTGTTGGTGAATGGTAGTAACATGTACCTCAAATAGCTGTTGTAGAGTCAAGAACACACAGCATTTCATATAACTTATATATAATGATTATACAGTACTATGTAATTTCAATGCTATTATAGACCTAGTTATATTAATTATATAACTTAAAAATATTAGCTGGGTATAGTAACATACATCTTTAATCCAGCATTTGGAAGGTAGAGGGAGATGGATCTCAGAGTTCCAGGCCAGCCTGGTCTACAGAGCAGATTCCAGGACAGCCAGGGCTACACAAAGAAACCCTGTCTCAAAAACACACCAACAAAAAGTCTTATTTTGTTATGATTACTGAATGACGTTTTACATCAGCACTTAAACCATAGCATTGTTCAGCCAAATGAACCTTCATAGACTTTCATAGTGCAAAATAAAGTGTTTTCACTTTTAAAAAGTTTATCTCCAACTAAAGTAATTATAAATGTATCTTCATTCATTTGTCAGAGTATTTTCTCCAAACACTTTACTAGAGATTGGGAATCAAAGAGTAACTATTTGAAGAATTTTAGGGAACAGAGAAACCTGGCTACTTAAAAATATTTTTATATCTGAATATTTAAAAAACTATGAATAAATACAAATAAGTATCAAAATACTTTCTNATAGCAATAGAAGTTTTTACTTTATAGAGAAATAATAGAGGAGAGTCATTTAGTAACTTACATTCTCATAAATAAAATAATCCCTCACTTACCAAGTTGCTTTCTACAAAATTTGTGCCATACATCTTTTGTCCCTTAATTACAGGTTTTTGAAATATTTAGGGAGAAATACAAATCATTTAGAACATAAGAATATGAAGAACTGCTGATGCACAAATGTGCTGTGCTCACAACTTTAATATTGAAAGTGTTATTAGTTATTTAGCACACAACCATCCAAATGAGGCACTAATGACATGTGCATCCCCCNACTACATTCCAAATGTTTTCCAAGTTCATAGTGTGTCAGAAATTAATAACCATTTCTCCCCATTTAGTACTGAAAGCAGTTGCTCACAGTGTGAAGACTATAATGTTCCTATCTCTCTCAATACTCAGTATTGATCCTTGACATTTGGGAAGGTTGACTTTCCAAAGGAAAGTCTACCACATGACTATGTGAAATTTGGAGTGGGAGAAGTAGGAGAAGCTTGAAGAACAGAAACAAAAGCAAAAGAAGGGTTTAAATGAGAAAGCATTCATCTGACAACTTTCTAAAATTCTGAAAAAAAAATGATGGGAAGAAAACAATACATTATATAGCTCAGTGGGTTCTCCTTTCTGAGACAAACATTTCATAATTTTATATTTCCTCAAAATAAGAGAACACAAAATCAAATGAAGGTGAAAAAAGTAAAGAGTGAGAAGAAAGAGAAAAGAGCACACAAGATACTATAAATAAATTTATCTCTGGTTGTTTTTAGCTTCAGGGATTGACCCCGAGGCCTCAGACATGCTCANTGAGTGTTCCTGACATACCCTGATCTTGATTTTTGAGACAGAGGCTTNCAAAGTAGATTAAGCTGGTCTGGAATTCACTGCTTAGCCNAGGTAAGTCTCAAACTCCCAATGTCACTCTGTCTATCTTCTGAGTGTTGGGATTGCAGGCATGTTCCACTATGCCTGGCTTTATCGTTTTTTTAGTGCAGGTACTTCTTTTGTTAACAGATAAATATCATCAACCTGCATAACAGGAAACAAAACAAATATGAGATCTAGGTGTTGACATGCACAAACCCAAAGAAAAAAGCTTGGATGCAGCACACTCAGAAACAGATAAGCAACAAGTATGGGAGGCCAGGGAATAGTACAGAGAAATAAATATAAAGCAAATGAAGTTTGAACAGCAAAATTAGCATGTTTGATCAAATTTCTGTTCATAACTTCTTCACTAANNGATTGCAAAATGCGTAGGTTTTTGTTTGTTTGTTTGATGCTTGATTTTTGTTTTATTTGTTTCTGATTTCTCCAATGACTTAAAACTTTTACAAATTAGAACACAATATATAGCAATAAACAATTTAAATTATGTTTCAACAAAGTTATAATATTTGGCAGATTAGAAATGACCTTTTCCACTGTAACACACCTACCTCAGGAAGAAGCAACTCATAGTAATTTTAGAAATAACATGCTTTCATAAATTGAAATCACACTTCCAAATTACTCGATGTTATACAATAGGGCACAATGGAACTTTGAAATGTAGAAGAATGATAACAGTAACAATAGCAAACATTGAAGGACATAACTAAAGTGGTCCCTCATGGAGAATATAACAAATTTCAAAGGTTTATGTAAGGAAAAATATTATCTGGGACAATCAGATGGCTCAGCAGGTAAAATTCTTGACTCTTTATCTAGTCTGATACCAGAATTTAATCCCGATGATCTGAGTCCCATCAGGGATGGAAGTAGAGAATTCATTCCCAAAACTGGTCCTCTGAGCTCCNTATGTGTGCNATGGCACACANCATACACACAATAGTAATAATAAAAAATAAATAAAAGCCATAAATAAATAAATAGATATAAATTAACAAGTCAAACATTTAAAAGGTTTAAAAACAGAAACAGATATGGAAAGAACAAAATAATGATGAAAGCAGAGAGTAGAAACAAAATAAAGATGCAGACATATTCTTCTAAACTATAAAAATAAAAACCCATTTGGGGACATTGGTCGAGAAGAGAAGAAATCATAATGAAGACTGATAAAAGATGAAGCAGGCTGACTACAGGATGCAGTTTACCTGAAATTTAATGTGCAATCTTAACTTTAAAATACCCCGAAAACATCCATGAACTGATGGACTAGCAAATAGAAATTTCCATAAAGTAAAAAAAGAATGTGTTTTATCTAGCTGCACAATCAGTATCACGTTTACTGTAAACTTTGTGACTACTAATCCAAGACTGAATAAGAACGAGGTCACTGCTTTCCACATACACTCAAGTCTAGAGCAGCCAGGAAAGGCAGGGGATGAGAGATGANCTTGAAGGCNTATGTCAGAAAGCTGAGCTGCAGCTACTGTGGCTNGTAGTGGAGACAACCGCATGCATAGTAATCATATCTGCGGGTAAATTCCAGGAGTTGATGAAAGTTTNCTAGACTGTACATTACAACAGTCAATTGCACTTTTCTGGAAACAAACCAAAAACACAATTTGAAGAAGAAACATTTTGCAAAAGCATGAAAATGGGTAATATTTTGTAACAAGTCTAACAGGCAGTTAAGACTTTCATGGAAAAAAATTAATGTTGGGTATACACATCTTAAAATACTAGTGCTGTCTTCATTCAGCCTTTGTTCACTGCTCTATCGAATTCAGGTCACCAGGCTTGCTTACATGGCAAGTGCTCTTACCTGCTGAGCTGTCTCGCCGAGACAGCTATTATGTTCTCCTTGCATAAAAACGTTTGCGAATCAGTATCTTCCCATGTGTGAATACTTCAACTCTGTCCTTCAGTTTTTACTACTTTTCCCATTAGGGTCATCCCGTATTTTGAAGTTCCATTGTGCTTTATAACAGCACCAGTAATTGAGAAGTATGATTCTTGCCTCACAAAAGTCTCCAGAACATACTTATATTAACCAGTTTCTTGTCACCAAAAATATTGGAGAAAATCAACATAAAGGAGGAGAGGTATATA
>LZPO01076685.1:0-16029 GCA_001675575.1 Neotoma lepida
GTCTCCTTTCTTCACTTTCCATTCCACTTTTTCAAGTGCAGATTCTTGTCATGGGTTCAGATAATGTTCACTTCCAGATATTTACATATGCACCAGGGAAGTTCATATAAACAAAGTGGGGTCACAAGTAGACTACAACACTTCATTCTTCTGAAACGAATCCTGTGATTTGTGGATTGATACTCATAGTTGTCCCTCTAGTCTCAGGTTTCTTTCTATATATTGACACAGTCTTTATTGGTGTCCATTCCTGCCATGCTGTAGACACTCCATCCACAGAAGGTGATGGTCAAGATTTCAAATTCAAGCAGTCGTAGACACCATTCTCCTAGTTCTTGGTCACCAGTTTTTATACCTCTACCTGCCTCTCACGTGCCCAGGAGTTCCTCTTACTCCCACGTGCTTCTGATATTGCCTGGAACTTTTTCCTGCCACAAATTGGATAGGTCTTAAGATTAAACTCGAACACAAAACCCAGACTTGATGGGAACAGCCTATTAATAAAGAAAATATGGAAAGAGAGAAAGATGACTCTTTGCTTATAGGTGGACTTCATTGTAAATCTGTAAATACAATTCCACTGCAAATCTGTTCTGTTGAGCATTTTAGTACCTGGAAATATTTCTTCCAGTGACAGTTCATCTAAGGACATTTGAAAGATTTCTTACAATCGCAGGTCATCTAAGGTCATTTTCCTATTAATTAGGAAAAGACAATTCAATTATTTATGAAGATCTTAGATAGCCTTGTTGTTCAATTCCTGCTTAATTAGTTTACTAAATTAAGGGCTTGATGGGAGATGGCACCATTGTAGAGCGTGTGTAAAACCATGTAGCATGTAGCAGTAAACATTTCTGATTTGATGACTTCAAATCTTTATTGTCTAAATCCAGTACCATTAGTAATTTAATGCAGCCTCCTGATGTGCTTTAAGAAATATATACTGGATTCTGATTCTTAAACGGAAGACTGCTGATCTACGTGAGACTCTGAAAGAACTTCACATTGACTCTTGTGCTGTCTGTGCTTGCTTTCTTTGCAGGGAACTGTGTGCAGGTGTGACCAGGTAGACATCCCTTGCTGTTGTTCCCAGCTGCCTGGTGAGTACCCACCCTGTAACCCCTTGGCAAGAATCATACTGGTGGCATTTTGGACCTTGAGACCCGTGAGACAAATCTTTCCATCCAGTGTCCCTTAAAAGTGGTGTGTGACCGTTTCCCTTGGCTTGGTGGAGAAGCAAGCAGGATTTTCTAGGTTTCTCCTCACTAATTCAGCTACTGACTNAGCCACTAATCTTTCGCTCATTGTATTCTTCTGCTTGTGACAGTACTGCCTAGCCTTAGATAGCNTTTGGTGTCATTGAGGGGAAAGCTGTGCAAGTTTCTGTCTGGCACAGGTTTTGTTTAGAAGATTCCCACCATNATCAACAATTAAANCCCACTTGCTCACAGTGAGAAACCTTTATTTTGGGGCAATTGCCTGTGGGACTGATGCTAGTCAGTTCCATCTATACCCCTCTGATTTTACCCTAAATCCTTCATGAAATGGCCAAATAACCAGAATTATCTTTGTATGGCCCATTGGTTTTATTTACAAATGGACATTGTCAGTCCTTTATCCTAGTACTAGNCCCCAGCCAAAATGAGAGACTGCCTTCCTCAAATTGCTGTTTTATAATTGCTGTTACAACATTGCACTGCTTGCCCTTTCTTCCTTTAAGAGGCAAGAAGTCATTTTTCAGTGATTCTCATGAACCAGTGTCTTCCCTGGTCCTCATGATNGGTGCACTCAGAGTACCAAGCTTTTAATATCAGTCTTCTTCAGGACACTGCACCCCATGCCAGATGCGTCATTATCTCCTGGCTCTAACCCTGGCTGATTTTCTTCCGGNCTCTCTGTGAAGGGAAGGAAGAATTGCATAACCTGACCCATCTCCAAATGACCAGTCTTTAATGATATAAGAATATCAAGAAAGTAGATTTATTATCGAATGTTCCTACCTATTTTTAGTCCAGTGCACTATATTTTACTACTCTCTGAAGGATGACTCATAAGCTTGTCTTGGTCGATACAGTCCAGTTAAGGATGGTGAGTAATTGAAAAGACTTTGAATCAGTGTAGGTACACCATTTGNTTTCTACTCTGTTTACATTTTATCTTTCTGGTCTGTCCACTTCTCCCATACTTCAGGTACATTATCCNTAGGTGGGTCATTTTTTGTTAATTTTATTATATATTGTGTGGATGAAGACATCTGTGTCTAATGACTAGAAATACTAGTGTCAAGAGTCACAGCAACACCAGAATATGAGTGGTTTGTTACATGTTCTGGATTCAAGGAAGAATGATTCTGTGTCACATGGTCTGAGTCCTGGCATTTCATTAGACGGAGACTTTGGGTGGCTCTAGGCCTTAGGATGGCAGATATCCCATGGGGCTTCTTCCTTCCCCGTCTCCACAGCACCCGATTGGACTTGGCTACCTGGTTGTCAGTTGATATCCTTGAATTACTCTCGCCCTAACGTCCAGATGAGAGTTCTTTTGTATTTCCCCCAAGGATCTCCTAAAAAGAAAAGCATTTGGTCTCACTGAAGCACCATTCAGTAGTTAGATCTTATGAATTATGATTCTTTAAAAAATATGGAATGAGGGGACTGGAGAGATGGCTCAGCAGTTGAGAGCACTGGCTGCTCTTCTAGAGGACCTGGGTTCAGTTACCAGCACCCTCGTGGCAGCTCACAACTGTCTGTAACTCCAGCTCCAGGGCATCCAGCACCCTCACACAGACGCACATGCAGGCAAAACACCAATGCACAGAAAATTAAAAAANATATATTTTAAGAAATTGAGTGAATTCCTTGTACAATTCTTTGTGCAACACAAAAAGTGGAAGGCGTCTAGGACCCGGAATCTGAGTGTTGCTGGTTGTGTTTTCGAATGTTGCTTTAGGTCCTTTGATTCCAACAGTGAGTTATTTCAGACTGCACAGTAGTCCAATATTTTTTAGTCTCTTTTGCGTCCACAGTGTACATTCAGTGTATTTTACTTCTTGTGGTGGTGTGTTTTAGATTCTGCTTATTTATAGCACATCAAACTTATTACCAGTGTTAGTCAATAAACTTTAAAAATTAAAAACCTATACAGTTTGGGCTGGAGAGATGGCTTAGTGGTTAAGGGCACTGACTACTCTTCCAGAAAACCTGGATTCAATTCCCAGCACCCCCAATGCAACTCACAACTGTTACTTACTCTAGTTCCAGTGGAACTGAAGCCCTCTTGTGGCCACTGTAGGCATCAGGCATACAAGTGGTGCACAGACATATATGTAGACAAAAAACCCATATACATAAAAGAAAAAAAAACACAGTGAACACAATGATTATTTTTTGGTAAATTGTCCCCATTTTTATGTTGTTAAAAATTTATGTCTAATCAAACCAAAGATAATTTTCAAATTTGGAAAAAGAAAACAACTTTGGTAAACTTTCTTGTGGGATTTTAGTTCAGAAAAATCACTAAAATGTGGCTCTTGAAAAAAACTAATGCTTGGGTTACATTGTTTCTTTCTGAATTATTTTAAATTGTTTTCATTAAATATTAATTACCTTTAGAATGTCTAACAGTGTAATATAAGTAACTTGCCAGTGTCTTTGTCTGCCTCCTTCCTCCCTCTTTTCCTTTCATCTTTCCTCATTAAAATTTTCTATGCTATCCTGACTTCTTTTATACCTGGAAAACCACATGTTACCTCGGCTATTGGCATCTTTTTTTTTTCTGATCTATTTTTTAAATCTATACTGTGGGGCAAATGCAGTGTTCTTCAGGAGCAAAATACTGATTGTTTATTAGATGGTAGAGCTGCATTTATTTCAGACTCTTGCATATTAAAGATGCTGTGATTCATGGGGCAGCAAGAACAGCCATGGAAGCCTGTGGTTTTACATTTTCAGAGCCTTCATGTCCGGATTCTCAAACTGAGTCTGGGTATGGTGGCATGTGAACATGGGATGCTATGGCAGGAGGATGGTGGGTTCAAGGCCAGCCTGGGCTATATAGCAAGATCCCATATCAAAACCAAATCACAACATCAAAATCATGTATGGAACTTGACAATTTCTGCACAAGTCATTTATGAATCCGTTCTCTCAGGGGACACTGGTGAGTGGAGCCAGAGGAAGAAGCAAGATGCTTGCCCAGCCTGATTGGGAGGTGGGGTGGGGGCTCTGAGATCCTCAGCCCAGAGCTCTGGAGATTCTGTTTCACTGGAGGCAGCTGAGCTGGGTGACTCCCTCCCCGCCCCCTCAGCCTTTGGCTATAGGCAGCACTCTGCTGTCCGCCTCTGCCAGAGAAGATGTCACAGTGGTGGGAAAGTCNCCACTTAAGAAGTTTCAGTTATACCCCATCTCTTCTGTTCTTTCCCAGTGAAAGTTAAGTACTTTCAGAAATTATATGAAATTCATTTTCTTCCCTTGAGGATGTAGTAAATTATTCCTTCAAATNCCCAAGTCCTTAAATNNCTGCAACAGTGAAAGACACCTCNGTAGTTTTCAGTTAGTAGAAATTAGGGTTAGAAAAATTTAGTATTTCAAAGCCTCCTTTAAATTATTGTTGCCATGAATAATGACCTCGNTGCTATGAAAAAGGAGACAAAGATACCATATGATTATATGATTGAAAATCATTCTTTCCAGAGACAAGTCCAAGTTTAATATTCACCATCACCACCCCCCACCTCATGCCATCCACATTTTTCCTTGAGACAAGATCGCTCACTGAACCTATAATTTGTTGAGCAGGCCAGGCTGGCTGGCCAGTGAGCCCCTCTGAATCTTCGTGTCTCAGCCTCCCCAGTGCTGGGGATTACAAATGCACTCCATCCATGTCTGATATTTTTATATGGATTCTGGGGATTGAACTTAGGTCTTTGTACTTCACCAATCGAGCCATCTCCCTAATTCCCCCCACCCCACATACATATATCAAATCTCAGTTCAGAATAGTGATATTTTAAGGGTTCAGAAAGTAATATTTGGCTTTAGTGGACCGATCTGTACAGTGCAACTTTACAGTGGCATNGAAACCTCTAGTAAAAGGCTTACCATTTTTAACCAAACTGTTTGCAAGTGCTGTAGACTCTCCTAGCTTGGATCCCTACTCTGTTCAGATGGAAGGGCAGTACTGTTGTCCAGCTGANGTGAGCTGATCCACTCTGGTTCAGTCACTGCCTGCTTAAGAGCCTTGCAGGCAAGAACTGGGGATACAAAAACTGGATTTTGTAGGTCAGATGTTACTGATAACCTTCAGGAGTGGAGTATTCTAGGATTAATTTTTGGTAGAATGTGAGTTGCATGTAGAAAGACTAACAAAAAGGGCAGTATTTTAGGACTGAAAAAAATGTGTGTGTGTATATGTTGTGTGTTNGGGGAAGGTTCTAGAAGAGTTTGCATACTTGCAGGTAGGCACATTTAAGAGCAGTGTTAATTCTCATGCAGGAAAGGTAAGGAGTGACCAATTTCCTGGGATTTTTATAGTTTATAAAGTATCACCACAACTCATAATTTATTGGGTTCTGCTCCAGGTATAGATTGCTTTATAACAAAATGTGGGGCTTGGAATAACAACAGCCTCTGACATCTTTGNTATTTCTCTTTTCCTGGGTCCACAGTTTGGGAAGGCCTTGATTGTGTCAGAGTGTCATGCNGTGCAGTCACTTGGCTGCTGACATTGGGGCTAGAGGCTGGGAGCAGCCATGGGCTGGCTGAGCAGCTCTCTTGTCACACAGGCTATTTTTTTTTTAAATTCTCTAGGATTGTCTCTTCATGAGCAACTGAGCTCTGGGGTGATTTTTTTCCAGTTGACAGAAGTCCCGTCACTTTATGACTTGGCCTTGGAGCTGNTGCCTCATGGCTTCCATCAGTGGGCCTTTCCTGCACTGCTGTACACATCTTGGCCCTTTAGTCATACTCTGGGAATGCTCTCACATTATGCCAGAACTCATAATTCTGCAAAGCAGTTCTCTCCTTTTTTGTTGCCCAGTGACTTAGACCAGGTGGCACTTAACAAAAAAGTTGCTTATGGTCTGAATGTCCAACTGTGTCCCTCTATTTATCTTTCATTATTCTTCCTTCTGCTATCCTATCCTTCCTTTAGAGTTGTTCCCAAGCAGTGGACACATCCCAAATCTTTTTCTTCTTTCNGTGATTTGTTGAGAAATTGGGAAATATGAGAGGACATAGCAAAATGAAGGGGGAGGGCAATTTCTTATTCCTTACTTCTCTTACTATAAGGGTGTACCTTTATCACCCATGTAGGTCATCTTCAGAGAACAGAATTCTTCACTTCCGCCAGTGGCTGGGTTTCTCTCCCTGTTTTCCCATGGTGACTCCTTCTTGCTCCATCTCTTCTCCTTGTTCACCCTTTCCAGGCTGATTAGATGGAGGGGGAAAAGGGCAGGAAGCGAACACTGTGACCTTTGAAAGATACTTTTTGCTGACAGGAGCCAAGGTCAGCATTGTGTCAGGTTCTGTTTCTCTGGTTTCACAGGAGTTTCCGTCCTCTGAAGTGTCACCTTTACCTCATGTTGGGCCTGACATTAGGTGCATAGTGGCATTCCCTTGCTCCCGTGGCTCACCTTCTTTTGCAGAGTCACCACTGTACCCTAGAAATGATTGAAATGTCAGCTGTATAAGCCNTTAAATAAAGTGCTCTCAGCCCTGGAACTTAGTTCTGAAATGCATGAAAGGGTTAGATATTCATCAAAGCTAGTAGGATAAAATGTTAATCATAAAAATCTAGTTGGCAGGTACATGATATACCTGTATACTGTAAGAAATACATGTACTGTTTACAAAGGAACTTTTGTTTATTTTAAAATAAAACCCAGAAAGAGACTCATTAACCAAAAGTTATAGCAGGATATATTTGAAAACAAAATATCAATCTTATAGCATAGGCTTAAGCTTGTCCTGTCTCTCACTTAAGCATGCAAGAGGCTATATGCACTTTGTAATTTGTTCCAATTTCAGTTTCCTCTCAAGCTTTGAAGAAACAGGGAAAGGCCTGGAAGCCAACCACAGGAAAGTCCTCCAAAACTTTAGCAGCTGTCACCCACTGCCAATGACATGCTNTTGTTGAAGTCACTGGGATGTGGTTACTCAGTGGTTCTTGCAGGGCTACTTGCCAGGAAGAACTGTTACCCATTTTTCACTTGCCCATTTTAAGTTGGCTGTCCGGAGTCTTTTCTACCCTGAAGTTTAGATTTACTAATAGGTGAAATGGTTCTTGTTTTTGGTCTATTTCTATAAAATATGATGGAAAATTAACAAAATATAGCTCAGAGGTAGAGCACTTGCCTAACATGTACAAGGTCTTGGTTCTATCTCCAGTACCATAAAAATAAAATAAAACCTGGGATTGGGGCTGTTGTTCCATGATGGAACACTGTGTAAAGCCTTAGACACTGTAGTGAATATACACACAGACACACACACATATAAAGTCTAACAAAAAACTTCCNAATACTCTCTTTTCTTTTTGTGGAAAGTGTGCCAATACAATGCTTCAGTGGGTAGAAATTGTTGCATTTGAAAAGTCTGCACCTGTTTTTCTATAGTTAGAGAAGAGCAGAGGCCCTGTCTTTGCTGTCCTCAGGTGGGAAGAGGTGGCTTGCCCAGGACTGAGGATTGAAGTAAACTATCCCAGGAGATGAACCACCAGTGACCTTGGGCTCCCACACCTGACAGATCAGCTGCTTCCTTCCTTTGCATATTTTGTGGCCTGTCTGGAGAGTCAGGTGTCATCNAAGCAGAAAGAGAGCAGTTGAAGGACAACTCCAATGGCTCCCTGTGACAGTGTGACATGATCTTCAGGTTCNAGAGAACTTGTGACTTTGCAGCAAGGTTATAGTTAGCTGGGCAAGAGCAGCTATGTGTCAAAAAAGCAAGAAATCCATGCAGTGTTGTGTGTTTCATATGGCGCTCTGGAATTTGGAGAAGTCCAATACTTTTTTTTTTTTTTTTGCATTGGAACATGAAAATACATCCTTATTGAACTCATGGAAAAACAGAACCCAAATGTAGTTTCCTAAATCAATTAAGTTTACTGAAGAACTAGTCATTTTAAATTTGTCACCTGGAGGGAATCTATAAGGAACTGGAAGAAGAATGTGAGTCCTGAAGCCTGGACCTCAGTTTGTTTGTGCATAGGATGAGCACAGTGCCGTTGATTTCAGTGTCTTTGATAGTACTGGTGTGAGATGGTGCATGTAGGACCTGTCATAGAGTGAGCACTGAATTTCTTTGTTCTGTTTGCCTCTTCTTTCTCTCCTCTGGACATTGATATAAAATTAGGCCACCTCATGAGGCTCAGGATTAATTCTGATGAGCTCTCCTTTTCTCCTCTTCTGTAGCTATCCGCCTTGCTTCTGTCAAGAAAAGCATCTGTATGGAATGTCCTTGAGGAGCACAGGGTACCTGCTATCCTCACCCTGGTGATGCTCTGCCTTCTGGTACTCTGCACAGTAGCATTTCTGTGCTTCAGGCTACATGCAGATGCTCCTCTTCAATTACCAAGACCATCTTTGTTTCCAAACCACTTTCTTTTCCTGCATTCCCCCATTCTCCTTTGCCCTCCTCTGCCATTAACTAGCACTAAGACACCCTTCCGTGGGGCTGCTTTCTGTCAGTCCATCTGGAAAACCTGGGCTGCTTTGCCTGCTCTTTTCTTCTTCTGCTTTCTTTTTAATTCAGGTGAGATTGACATTATAAATGCTAACTTTTAANCTGAACAATTCACATTTTTATACAACTACCAACTTTACCTAGTTCCAAACATTTCGATCACTCCTGAAGAAAGCCCACTGCCATCAAGCACTNACTGGGTCCCAGTTTTTTCCTTTTATCCTTTCCTAGCAACCACCAGTTTGCCCTGTATCTATGTGCATTTACCCACTCTGAACATTTCAAATNAATAGGATCATGCAGTATGGGACCTTTTGTGCCTACCTTCTTTTTCAAGATTTGATGCTTTAGAGTTCATTCATATGCTGACATGTATCCATACTTCATATCTAAACAATACCCATCATATGTGTATGCTGCCATTTGTCTATTCATCTGCTGATAGGAATTGTCTGTTCCATCTTTTGGCTGTTGTATGTATGAGTTACTATTTTCAGTTCTTTGGAATATCTACTTAACTCTTTGAAGAGCTACAGTTCTTTTTCATTTCTGCCAGCAGCCATGAGATTTCCAATCCCGTTGCTTTCCTTGGCAACACATGTTTGCCTTTTATTTTTAAAAATAAAATGTAGCCATTCCAGTAGGTATGAAACAGTACCCCATCATGGTTGTAATCTTTTCTTTTTTATTTTAAAAGCAGGGTCTTTTGCNTGATAGGCTGGCCTCAAACTCACCGTGTAGCTCAGGAGGGCCTTGAATTTCTAACCCTTCTATCTTTACTTCTTGAGTGCTGGATTTCAGGCATACACCATGGTGTCCAGTTTGTATATGGCAGACAAGCACCCCCAGCCCTGGTTTTTAATCTTTATTCTCTAATGTCTAATCATACCCTGCATCCTTCTACTTGCTTGTTGGCTATTTCTTGGACACATGTTTCTTTCTTGGACAAGTGTCCTACATTTAAAATGGTCTGTTTGCCTCTGGGTTATTGAATTAGTTACAGAGGTTTAATATAGATATTCTGGATATTAGATCCTTGGCAGATGGAACTGTGGGGGCTTTTCTTCTATTTTTTTAGGTTGCATTTTCATATTTTTGAAAATATCTTTTGATAAACAAAGTATTTTCATTTTTATAAGCTAAGATTTATCTTTTCTTTTGCTGATTCTGGATCTGCTAATTAGCATACTTGCCTTGTAAGAATCTTGAGCTCATGAAAATTTACTGTAAGCTCTCCTCTGTTTTAGTTCA
Organism: Neotoma lepida; assembly: GCA_001675575.1. Classification (NCBI taxonomy): domain Eukaryota; kingdom Metazoa; phylum Chordata; class Mammalia; order Rodentia; family Cricetidae; genus Neotoma; species Neotoma lepida. The sequence continues at coordinate 9,930 of LZPO01076685.1, forward strand.
AGTTTTATGGTCATTAGCTCATAGGTTGTGGTATACCTAGATCGTTGATCCATTTGGGATAGGATATGAGGTAGTAGGGGTTCAGCATCATTCATTTGCTTTGGGATGCCCACTCCTAGGATCATTTGTTGAGCAGACTTCTTTCCCTATTGAGTGATCTTGGCACCCCTTTCAAGAACTAACTGGGCATAGCAGCACGGGTTTCTCAATTGTATTATGTTGTTGGATATTCCTGTCCTCTTTGCCGTACCACACTATTTTGATTAATATATCTTTTTAGTTGTTTTTGAATTCTGAAAATGTAAATCATCCAGTTATATTTTTTTCTAGTGCTATTTTTGCTCTTTGTACCTTCTNTTGCTTTGGCTTCCATCATTATTTTGTCTTGTACTGGTTCTTAGCTATGGCAGTGTAACTNTGGTGAAGCCAGCAGCTCTAGTAGTTTCTTGTGGCACATGCGGCACATTACAGGCACGCTGCAGTCTAAAAGAAGCCCTTGCTTACAGTTACTNTCCCGAAACCTTGATGAATTCTATAGGAATGCTTTCTGGAAAAAAACAACAAAAACAAAAAAACCCCTCCTACCTGCTGGTTTTAAGCTGCCCATTAGACATCTAAGAGCCTCTGTTCTAGGCGCCTTTTGAAAAAGAGCAAAAGAATCCCCTTCTTTTTTGCAGTGACAACTAGACATCGTTGTGATTTGTGCGTGTTCCGGCTGTATTAGTTGTCATCTTTAATTNCATAAATACTATTTGGAAAACTCTTTATTTTGTTTAGGAAAGCTGAAATACAGGCATTAAATCAGGAAGAAGTTAGAACTGTGGAAGGCAGAGCAAGGAAGAAGGCTGCNGGTTTTGCTGGACTCAATTGCTGGAATGAGTCACACTTGTTTCCAGAATATTTAACCTCTGCTTTGTTCCTTTGAGAATTGCATGTGGGATTTTCCTTTTAGAAAGAACTTGTAGCCATGAATGCCCAGTAACTACTCCTTAAGCATCTCCAGATGGTCCTTTAAGGCCTCATCTAATGGAAGCTGAGCAATTGCTGCTGGTAGATGGGAGAAAACCNCTTTCACCCCTGGACACTATGACAGTATGAATGTTTGGGTCTCTTGCTGAAATGCATTTTGAAGGTATCCAGGGGAGCTGAGGAGATGGCTTAGCAGGTAAAGTGCCTGCTGCACAACACGAGTACCTAAAGATCCTCANCACACATGTAAATCTGGGACTAGTGGCTTACCTCTGTAACCTTAGTGCTGGGGGTAGGGGAGTTGTGAAGATAAGCAAATCTGTAGAGCTGACTGGCCAGCCAATCCAGCCATTCAGTGACTTACAGATGTGTTGAGAGACGTGTCTCAAAAACTGAAGTGGAGAATGACAGAAGACACCTGACATTAAGGTCTGGTCTCCACACTTGTGCACACATGAACAGGTTTNTATGCCTATTTCACACACAAATACACATTAAAAAGACTCAATCTCTCTCTCTCTCCTTCTCCTTTTCTTTCTCTCTCCCTCATGCTTGTGTGTGTGTGTGTTTATCAGATGATGGCAGAGGGGGTCAAAGGGCCTCCTGAATGATGGATAAGGCTCTAATTAACTGATGGATAAGGTTAGGTTGTAGTGCTAGTTGCCAGGATGATTTTTATTGTGTATAGCATCTACACTTCACATCTATGAAGTTACACACAGAGATGTGTCTATCAATTTGGGAAGAATGACCCAGGCTTGTCACAAGACCTTACATCAGGCAGTGCAAAGTATCCATGACCATCAAAGAGGATTTAAGGTTGAAAAAGATAAATGCTGAAGGTTTCTAGAATCTGTTTTTAAGCTGAATCCTTCCTTCATTATNTGTGCAGTGATAGAAACAGCAATCAAGAACATCCAAGAAAATCNTTTGGGCTGATCACACTGCANACTTGGCTCATCATTTAGCAAGTATCTTTTTCATTAAAACTCAATTTGGAGATTTTTTTTTTNACAGAAGTGTCAGAAGTGTGAATCCATTCTGTCTATAAAGTATTCTGCTACCATGGTTGTGGCAGTGGGTAAAGTTAGTAAGCAATTTTCCTCATTTGATGCAGTGTTTAGGCGTCAGGGTCAGTTTGTGATTCATAGATTGTATATTTCAACCAAACAAATCTGACTTGGATGGAAATCAGAGCATTCAAAGTAGCTGATTGTTTTTGTGTGGAGCAAGCCNTGCATAAGACNCTATGCATAAAGAGAGGAGAAGGGAAGAGAATTTTTATAGCANGAGGTTACAAAAACATTNNATGGGGATGGCAGCAGGTAATTTTAAAAATATATGTGATATTGCTTAAATACATACATTTGTGCATGATATATATAGTTTTCCAACTTTGTACTTTTGATCAAATTTCATTCTAAATAAATAAATTTTACTGCATTGAAAAAAGGAAAGGAAGAAAGAAGAGAAAGACCCTCTTTAATAGTGTAGACTGTCTGCTCTGCTTGTGGTCCTAAAATCCAGATTGGCCAGTTTGCTCTCCAGTTGTTTAAAGGACAATCCAAAAGGAGGATTGGCTTGCTGTGTCTTATTGGCTGTCAAGGCTGCATGTAACTTAGTAAGAACAACGTCTTTTCTTCGAGCATCAAAGAGTTTGTTAATTCCCAGATGTCACTTATCCCCCCAGAGCGCTTGAGACGGTGATTATATTGTCAAAAGCTGGTGGTGCTAAAATGGAAAGCATATTTTGTTTTATTTCTTTGCTAAATTATAGTCTACTTGGAATGAATAAAATGTATCTGTTTAGTTTTATTTTGATTATCCAGAAATGACTTTCAGATTTCATCTTCTTAATGGCTTAATATTAAACACAATAATACTGACCTAGAAAAAATTATTTTCCTGTTCATTAATGTTTTATAAATGGTTGCTTTTTATGTTTATATCTATTGTTGATTCATCCATTTAGTAAATATGTGTTGAGTGTCTGCCATATACCCGGCAAGGTTCTCAGCACACATTTGGGGTGNTGGGATTATGCAGCATACATAGGTGATTCATTTGCACTTGGGGTCAAACACAATTGTACTATGAAGGTGACTTTTAAGCTGAGACCGAAATGATGAAAAGGCCAGAATATGAAGAATGTTGGACAGACTTTTCTAGANAGAGGGAAGAGCATGTACAAAGGTCATAAGCAGACATGAACATCTTAGTGTGGTATCAGTAGTCAGAGGAAGGAACATAGGGAGCACAAGGCTGATGAAGTCTAAGTTGGCCAGTAGCCAACCTCATGTTACCTTCTAGGCTTAGGGAAGAACTACTTTTGATTGTTGATGTTCCTAATTTGCTTATTTTAAGAGTAAGAATTCTTTGATAGNCATGATCAACTTCATATTTTAGTAAATCACCGGTGCAGTGATAAATTAATTGGGAGTGTAGAGCTGAAGATATGAATGGAAACAGAAAATCCAGTTAGGAGTCTGTTGTCAGTGAGGAGGGGGAGAGTTTAGGCAGGATTTAGAATTAACCCGAATTCAGTAGATGAACTGAACAGGGAAGGAATGGCAGAAGAGCATTGGGATTTAGGTCCNAGAGTGAGCAAGATGGGAGAAATTTGTGGAGATTAGAGAGCCTACAGGGAAAATACAGACTTTTAAAAAGTATTCTTTAAGTTTTGCTGTTGAATGCATTTGTTAAGTATGCAAGTGAAATGTCAAGTAAACAATTGGGTCTTTGGTCAGAAGCGGTTGGATAGGTGAGAGGTAGGGCTGGATAGGTGAGAGGTAGGGCTGGATAGATGAGAGGTAGGGCTGGATAGATGGATAGATGAGAGGTAGGGCTACAGAGGTGAGAGGTAGGGCTGGATAGGTGAGAAGTAGGGCTGCATAGATGAGAGGTAGGGCTGCATAGATGAGAGGTAGGGCTGCATAGATGAGAGGTAGGGCTGCATAGATGAGAGGTAGGGCTGGAGGTGTAGGTCATGGAAATAGAGATGGTATTTAATGCTTTGGGTCACATGTGATCACCTAGCAAGGGAAAATAAACAGGAGAGGGTCACTTCAATGAAAAGAGGTCAGGATTGAGAACAAGTGACTGATGAANTCAGAAATAAGCGAGGAAAACACAGAATCACTGTCATAAAAAAAAGAAGTGGTCAGGAAGGAGAGAGCGATTCATTGGATTCATTGGGTCAAATGGCGATTGGTTGGTGGAGACAAAAAGGGAACTTTGTATCTCACAACATGTAACAAGCTGCTGTTGTTCTCCACAGGAAGGAATTCTGATCAGTGTAGTCTGAGAAAAAAAAAAAGTCAAAGAACTCAAGCCTGTGTCTGTTTAGAGGCAATGTTGTTAGTGATCAAGACACAGGAAAAAGGCTGGCGCCATGGGTCCCAACCTCCCTAATGCTGCAATCCTTCAGTGCAGTTCCTCATGTTGTGGTGACCCTCAACTATAAACTTGTTTTTGTTGCTACTTCATAACTGTAATTTTGTTACTGTTATGAATCATGCTATAAGTATTTCTGGAGAGAGGGGTTTTGGCAAAGGGGTCACGACCCACAGGTTGAGAACCACTGCGCTACAGGTTTAAGGTCATTTTGGGAAATGGATTGAACATTTTGTAAACAGTGTTAAAGTGTTCCTTTGAGGTTGTGGTTAGGAATGAAGGTTGGCCAGTGTGGCTGTGAGATTTTTCTCTAGCCTAGATCAATTCAGTGGCCATAATCAGTTAGCAACAAAAATAGGTCAGACCGTGTGAGGAATTAGCAAAGGGAGCATGATGGANGGAATGAGGCAAGGATGGGAAGTGTGACTGTATGGACAGTTGAACTGAGGCNGCAGAGAGGCTGGCCATGGGCTGTGGTACATAGTGAAAGGAGTGGCAGGGTCTGGAGAGTATAGGTCTCAAGTGAGATTCANCATCGTTGGGTCAGGATTAGTACATGTTTAGCAAACTGAATACAGAAACCTAAAATCTGAAATGTTTCAAAATCTCAAACTTTTTAAAGCACTGCCATGATCTAATTGGGAAATTCCAGACCTGACCTCATGTGACGGATTGCAATCAGAACGCAGGCATCCAATTACATTATATATGCCTACACTCAAACTATGTGCACAGGTTTATATGAAGGACAAATCAGTTTGAGGTTTAGACTTAGGTATTTTAGATGTCTTATGTATATGCAAATATGCCTAAATAAAAATTTGAATTCTGAAACATGTCTGGTTCCAAGCCTTTCAGGTAAGGGAAACACAATTGAAAAAGATAATGGTGATTGGGCAGGGAAGAGATGCTTGGATGCAGGTTTAAAAGAGAGTACAGTTACTGGTTAAGACATCAAGCAAATGCACATAGGCACAAGTGACAGAATTTGATGGACAGGTAGCACCGGAGGCTGAAAGTTATTGATCTCAAAAACGTTTGTTTCTCTTAAGGCCATATATGTTGTGATATATTGATTGTGTTCCAGAAATATCTGATAGTATCTAGCTCCCTTTGGCTATAGATAATATAAACTAAGTATTCCTGTAGACCAGACTTCTCTGTTCAATGGGAAACCTAATTTCTAGCAGCCAATGAATGTTNGTATTGCAGCATAGGCATTTAAGAAGATGAGCTGTTTTCTAAAATCTCTTGGAAGACAATAGATGGCATACTATTGATCTCAAAGCCTATGTGGGGCCAGGGTCCACTTAGCCGTGGCTAAAAGAGTCCTGAGATAGAGAGATGGGCTGTTGGACAAATAATCTCATAAATGCCCTTTACAAATATCAGCTGGTTTACATCATGACTTGAGCAAGAAAGGCTTAGGCAAGATTCATTTCCTGAACATATTCTTCTTGAGGAAGAATGAAATTTAAACTCCTATTCACTGCTTTTGGCACTTTTCTCCAACAGCCTGGATCCTGTTATTAACTTACCTTCCCAGTAGAGTTCAAAGGGGGAATTTAATGTTTCCAGGCCAAATATTTCAGTTGCCTAGATGCCTTGGCTTCTCTGTTAATTGGTTTGTATGTAAAAATCTCTTTATTGAAGTGTATCTAATACACATTTGGAGAACTGCACAAATCGTAAGTGAGTAAACAGCTTCTTAGGCTTTCAGGAGGTAAGTGCTACCGGG
>LZPO01076686.1:32104-42960 GCA_001675575.1 Neotoma lepida
AAACACAGATCCCCCTCTCTTCCCTCCACTAGTCCCCCAGCCTTCTCCATTCTCCACCCCAACCTACCCCTATTCCCTCCTCCAACAAGGTAAGGCCTCCCATGGGGAGTCAGCAGAGCCTGGTACATTCAGCTGAGACAAGTCCAAGCCCCTCCCCTGCATCAAGGCTCTCCAAGGTGTCCCACCATAGGCACTGGGCTCCAAAAAGCCAGCTCATGCACCAAGGATGGATCCCGATCTCACTGCTAGGGGCCCCATAAGCATATTCTGCTACAGAACTGTCTTGCTTTTGCAGAGGGCCTAGTCCAGTCCCACNGAGGTTCCACAGCTGTTGGTCTAAATTTCATGAGTTCCCACTAGCTTGGTTTGGTTGTCTCTTTAGGTTTCCCCATCATGATTTTGATGCCTCTTGCTCATAGAATCCCTCTTCTTTCTACAAGCACACTCTTAAGCTACGTATGTTCAACACACATACAAATGTTGGAATATTAGAGAAAAATGACAATATGTGGCTATTATAACTTAAGCCAAGTTACTGGAATTTCTATGAAGGAAGTTTCCCTTTTCTTCCCAGTTACAGATACACTTAAAGTCATTTCATCTTGTGAATGACTGTACATTTTCAAGGGAATTTTATATCAGCTTTAGGAATATCAGTGATTCCGATTTCTGTTTTCATTAGTCTACAACTTCTCCCATTTGTATATATATTACTTTTTTGTGCTATCACAGGATTGAAGGTCATGATTGTGATTCCTGAAATGTGGTGGTATGCCCACTTGCACATATGCACAATAAGATGAAAAACAAAATAAATAAATGGTATGCATATTTGTGGAATAAGGATAAAGGGAGATAATGATGTTGAATTGTGATTTTCTTAAATTAATTATTTTTGTTGTTGTTTTTACATTCCAACCAAAGTTTCCCCTCCCTCCCCTCCTCCCAATTCCTCTCTCACCACCTCCTCTTTACTCTCTCCCCCATCCTTTTCCACAGGATTCCTCAATCTCCAACTAATGTTTGGCTGTGGGTCTCTGCATCTGTTCTCATCAGTTGTAGGGTGAAGCCTCTCTGATGACAGTTGGGAGTAGGCATCAATCTGTCACAATAGCAGAATATAATTCTTACATCTGGGTACTGATCCTCATGGCTGNGTTCCCTCTCAGAGCAGGATTCTCAAGCTGGGCCCTTTATTAGTTGGCCACTCTCACAATTTATTAATTTTTTTAATTTTTAAAATTTATTTTACACACCAACAGTTCCCCTCTTTTCTCTCCTCCTGTTTCCTCCCCCATCTCCTTTCTACACCCCCCTCACATCCACTCCTCAGAAAGGATAAGGCCTCTCATGGGAGTCAAAACACATGGCATATCAAGTTGAGGTAGGACTAAGCTCCCCACCTCTGCACCAAGGCTGAGTGAGGCTTTCCACCACAGGGAATAGGTTCCAGAAAGCCAGATCATGCACCAGGGACAGATCCTGGTCCCACTGTTAGAGGCCCCACAATCAGACCAAGCTACACAACTGTCACCCACATGTAGAGGGCCTAGGTGGATCCCATGTATGTTCCCTAGCTGTTGGTCTAGAGTCCATGAGCTCACACAAGCTAGGGTCAGCTGTCTCTAATCCCCCTAGCTCCTACAATCCTTCCACCCTCTCTTCAACAGGATTCCACTAGCTTTGCCCAGTGCTTGGCTGTGGATCTATGCACCTGCTTCCATCAGTTACTGGATGAAGATTCTGATGACAATTAGTGTAGTCACCAGTCTGAATACAGGAGAAGGCCAGTTCAGGCACCCTCTCCACTATTGTTAGGAGTCTTAGCTGGGGTCATCCTTGTGGATTCCTGGGAGTTTCCCCAGCACCAGGTTTCTCCCTAACCCCTAAATGGCCTTGTCTATCAAGATATCTCTTTCATTGCTCTCCCTCTCCATCCTCCCCCAACTTGACCATCCCAATCCCTCATGTTCGTTCCCCTCCCCTCAACCCCTTCCCCTGCCCCTAGTTTATGCAGGAGATCTCATCTATTTCNCCTTTCCAGGGTGATCCATGTGTCCCTCTGAGGGTCTTCCTTGTCACCTAGTTTTTCCAGGGCTATGGATTGTAGCCTGGTTATCCTTTGCTTTACATCTACTGTGCCAGTTTTACCCCACTATATCTTTCAGGCAGGATAAATTGAAGGTGGAAAGGTTTGTGGTCAGGTTAGTAATCCAATCCCTCCACTGGAAGTCTTCACCTGGTTACATGAGATTGGCAGTTCAAGATCCATATCCCCCATTGCTAGGAGTCTTAGCTAGGTTCACCATAGTAAATTCCTAGGAGATTTTTTTTAGAAGAATAATGTGATTTCCACAGTGCACACTACAAGAGCCTATCTGATCTTCCTTTACAGTTATAACTACTTCTATCTTAATGCTAATTAATATAAACTCATTTTTAACAAATTATTTCTGTGTTGAGATATATGTAATTTATATCCTTTTTGTTATATGAGAAATTATGTACTGATTCTTTTAAAGCTCAGATGGGTTTAACTTAANTAAGCTGTTTTTATACCTATACCAAGACAATTTACCCATGATGAAATTGTAAGTCAAATGCTTCAATCCTAGTAATCATGTTGACCACACAGATAATTTACATAAAGTTTTAAATATGACATAAATCATCAATTCTTTGGTATGAGGAAGTTCAATTATGTGAACATTTGCACTTCAGAATTTTCTGTAATGCCACAGTAGGATGGACAGCAGCCATGTGACTCACTACTATAGCTCCTGCTGTAAACATTCATCTTCATTTTTCTACACCCAGGAAGGTACATCCTTAAATCAACTGCAAGTTCTGCAGGTTCTCCATAGCTCATGCCCATCACTTATGTTAAAGTCTTCTCTTGAGCTCAAGTTCCAGCTCAAGTTTAATTCTTGGAGCTAGTGAATGACCAGCATTGGTACTACCTTGTCTTTTTCTGTTCCAAATATTTTTGCCTTTGAATACCTATTATTTCTTCTGCATTATTTTTCCTGCTGACTCATACCTAGTACCAAGTACAAAAGTGAATGGCTATTCATAAACCATTCAACAAACAATGCATAAAATCCTGTGTCCTTGTTTTATCCCTATAATTCTCTATTGATTTTTTTCCAGAATAATTGAAATAGAAATTACAGAGAATTGGCCACATTAAAAATAAATATCTAAATCCAAAGGTTTCATTCTTTGGATATCTTCAGATATATAACACCAGAGACTGTGCTCTAGAAATCTATCATATTTTCCTCTTGATTATGTAACCGATTGGGGTTTGCTGTTAAAAAATACACTAAAACATGCCTTATAGTCAAATATGGGTGATAGGTGTGGTGAATACTATTAACCTTCCACTCTGACCACTGCCACATTTCTGTGAACTGACTTCCCACTCTTTTGGGATTTAAAATTATCTTATTTATATCAGGAATATTCTCTCTAAAACTAACCTTTGCCTACAGGACTACTCTACCTGTATGCACAGAGCCATGAGATGGTCTGTAGATATGTATTGCATTGAATCTGTTTCTGCCTCTAGTTCTGAAAACCAAGCTTTTTTGTCTTAAACTAAGCCAAATATAGAAAAATGACTTTTAAATTGTGTGTGTGTGTACATGTGTGTATGTGTATGTGTGTGCATGAGAGAGAGAGAAAGAGAGGGAGAGGTAGCCAAGAAGAGGAGACATATGTGCATCCCATTTTAAGGGTCTTTGGTGGCCCCACCCCAGGGGCAGGTGCCTCAAGGCAGGTACCTCATAGGCAGGTGTAACAGCTACAATTGCCTCACTATGGGCAGTGCTTTAGGGCATGGCTCAAACAGCTACCTACTACATGAGTTTCTGTATTTGTTCCCATCTGTATCAAGGGGAAAATTCTCTAATGATGACTGTGCAAGGAAGTGATCTGTGAGTGGAGCAGAATGTTATTAGGAGTTGTTTTGTTGCTATATTTTTTATTATTTGGTTATCAGTATTTTTTTTTTAGAACAAAAGTATTTGGTTTCACCCTAGATCCCTGGGCTATCTAGTCTCAGATATTCTTGTCACCTAAGTACTGTCAGGTATGGGTTCTTCTGGAATGAGCCTTATGTCACATCAGTTGTTTGGTGACTTTCAAAAGCTTTGTGCCACTATTGTCCTAGCTTATCTTGCAAGCAGGGCACCATTGCATCAGAAGGGTTTGTGGCTGGATTGATGTTTTATGTTTTCCGGTTGCTGACGTGCCAAGTACCTTTCTATACCAAAAATGCCAAAATGTGGGGTGAGGGCTCTATATAAGTTCCAGCTAGATTTCTCCATATTCAAAGAGTTGTGCAGATATTGTCTTCAGCAATGCATTATTATCAGGAGTGTTTGGAGAGCAATCTACAGTCTTGGCAACAGCTTGGATAGTTTGGGGATTGCCATGGAACCCCTTTGGCCAACAACCCAATCCTGGTACTGGAAGCTTTATTTGGTGACAAGATAAGTCCAGTAGGGGCTCTCTCTCCAGCATTGTTTGGCAATTTCATTTAGGTAACCTTTAAATACACACACGTATGCACACACATATATGTACACACATATATATAGATATATTTATGTATATATGCGTGTATACACATACACACACATATATGTATGTACTTCCAAATTTAGTTTCCATGCTACCCCTCAAGTGATGGAGATATTGTTTTGTATGTTGTGAATATGTGTTGCTCTGATTGATTGATAAATAAAATGCTGATTGTCCAGTAGCCACGCAGGAATTATAGGCGGGATGAATAAACAAAAAAAATTCTGGGAAGAGGAAGGCTGAGTCAGGAGATGCCAGCCGCCGTGGAAGGAACAACATGCCTGGTTGTTGGAAACAACCTAAATTCAACCTAAGAATGGATAAATAAAATATGATACATTTACACAATGGAGTATTACTAGACCATTACTAGACCAGACTGTAGACCGGTAAAGCCACAGAATATGTGGCAAAACATAGATTAATAAAAATGGGCTGAATTTAAGTATAAGAGCTAGTCAGTAATATGCCTGAGCTAATGGCCAAACAGTTGTAATTAATATAAGCTTTTGAGTTATTAATTTATAAGTGGCTGCGAGACCGCTGGGTGGGCTAGACCGTGTGGGGCCTGGCGGGACCCAGACAAAACATTCACCTACACTCAAGAGACCCTTTACTTTAGCTATCTGTCTTCATNGTCCCTCTCTTGTCCACCTGTCCTACTTCCTCCATTTGGTTCTCCCCTTCCACCACTCTCCATCCATCCACAACTAGCTATTCCAGTTCCCTTTCCTAACCAGATCCAACTATGCCCCCTAGTTTCTTAGACTGTACTTAGCCTCTGGGTTCTACAGATTGTAGCTCTATTATCATTGACAACACTAATATTCATATATAAGTAAATACATATCATATTTATCTTTCTGGATCTGGGATCCTCACTAAGAATGATTTCTTTTCTAGTCCCCTTCATTTCTCAATGAATTGTATGATTTCACTGTTTTAATGGTCTAGTAATACTCCATTGTGTAAATGTATCATATTTTATTTATCCATTCTTAGGTTGAATTTAGGTTGTTTCCAAATTCTGACCATTAGTAATGAACATGATTGAGCAAGTGTCTCTGTAGTAAGATGAAGTATATGCAAAAGAATAGTATTCCTGGGTCTTAAAGTAGATTGAGTTCCAACTTTCAACTCTACACTGATTTTCACGCTGGCTATACACATTTGCAGTTCCATTAGCAATGGATAAGTGTTCCTCTTACTCCATATCCTTACCACATGAATTGTCATATGTGTTCTTAGCTCTTCTGACAGATGTAAGATAAAAATCTCAAAATTGTTTTGATTTGCATTTTTTGATGGCTATGGATGTTTAACATTTCTATAAGTATTACTCAGTTATTTGAGTTTCCTTGAGCTCCCTCTTTTGGAAAGTCTCTTTTTAGATCTTTATCCCATTCTTTTGATTGGATTTTTTTTTGACATCTAATTTTTTGAGTTCACCATTTTTTTCTTATTATCCCTCTGTCATATATGTAGCAGGTAAAAAATGTTTTCTGACTCTATACGTTGATACTTTATCCAAATGATAGTGTCCTTTGTCATGCAGAAGCTTTTCAGTTTCATGAGGTCCCAATTATTAATTGTTGATTTTAGTGCCTGCTTTATCACTATTCTTTTCAGAAAGTCATTTCCTGCACCAATGTGTTTAAGGCTATTTCCCACTTTCTCTTCTATTAGGTTCAGTGTATGTGGTTTTATGTTGAGGTCTTTGAGACACTTGAAGTTGAGTTTTGTGCAGGGTGGTAAGNTTGTATCTGTTTGGATTCTTTTACATGCAGCCGTGTAGTTCAACCAGCACCATTTGATGAAGATGTTGTCTTTCTTCTCTGTATTTCTATATACTTTATCAAAAATCTAGTGATTTTAGGTGTATAGATTTAAATCTGAGTCCTCAGTTTGAGTCCATTGATCAGTGTCTGTTTTTCTGCCAATATTCTGCCTTTTTATTACTNTAGCTTTGTAGTTTATCTTAAAATTTGGAATGGTGATACCCTCAGAAGTTCTTTTATTGTTCAGGATTGCTTTAAAAATCCTGGATATTTTCCCATGTTTCCATATGAAGTTGAGTATTGTTCTTTCAAGGTCTGTAAGTATTGTGATGGAATTTTGATGGGGATTGCCTTGAATTTGTAGATTGCTTTTGTTAATATGGCCATTTTACTGTATTAATCCTAGTTGTCTATGAGCCTGGGAGATCTTGATATCTTCTGAAATACTCTTCAGTTTCTTCTGATATCTTTCTTCATTGTCTTAATGTTTTTATCATAAAAGATTTTTTAGTTGCTCCACTTAGAGTTACCCCAAAATACTTTGTTATATTATTTGAGGCTACTTTGAAAGGTGTTTTCCACCTACCCAATTTCATTCTCAGTTAGTTTGTCATTTGTATGTAAGAGGCCTACTGGGTTTGTTGTTGTTGTTGTTGTTGTTGTTGTTGTTAATACTGTACCCAGCTACTTTGCTAAAAGCATTTATCAGCTGTAGGTTGGAATTTTTATGATCATTCATTCATGCTTTCTTATCACCTTCAAATAAAGATTCCTTGATTTCTTCCTTTCCAATTTGTATGTTTATGAATCTATGTTGGTGAATCATGCCTGTATCTCTGGGATGAATCCCACTTCACCATGGTGGATGATCTTACTGATGTGTTCATGGATTAGGTTTGCAAATAACTTGCTGAGAAGTTTTGCTTCTACATTCATAAGGGAAATTGGTCTGGATTTCTTTTTCTTCCTTGAGTCTTTATGAAGTGGTATAGATATGATAGGATCAAAGACATCCCACAGCAATGAGATTTGGTATCAGGGTTTNGGTGGTNTCTCAAAGAACTAGAAGCTCAAATCCCAGCTGCACTGGCCGGCCACTGGGCACCAGGAGTCCTCCCAGCACTGGGTTTATAGGCATATCTCTGATTTTTATGTGGGTTTTGGAACCTGAACATGGGTCCTCTTGCTTGAACAGCATTTATTTTACTTACACAGTCCTTTTTCTTGACCTTGAGAGGTAGGTTATCCACCTGACTTCCATTGTACCTCTCTATTACCTCTGTTAGTAGAAGGAGCTTTGCCCAAATCCTACTGTTTTTGCATTTCTGTTCTATTTATCCCTGAAATTACTACTTTTGCCAAAGTCATGTTCATCAGTAAATAGCTTGTACAGGATTTTTCATCCCTATGTTAGCTTTGGTTCTTCCAGTTTATGTTATCACAAAATAGACAAAGATGTCCCATTGTCATTCAATTCTTAAGTAGAAGAAATGAATAAGGCTATTGCATTAAACACGAGTTCAACAATATTTCATGAGACTCATTCAGTTTAACTAACAAAAGCTCTGGCAATGGATATCTTCATATTTATAATGATATCCTTTTAAAACCTGATTAAAATTGGAAGAAATTTGTTTTAAATGTCAATATTTAAGAAATATTTTCTTTATGTTGGAGAAAGCATAGCTATATACTTTAACACATTATCACTGAAAATGAATGTCTTTGAACATATATTTATAATTGTAGCAGAGGTTGTTGTTGTTGTTGTTGTTGTTGTTGTTCCCTTTATGGGGGAGGGGGCCAAGTAAGCGCGGAAGTCAAGACACACAGACTCCGGGAGAATGTCGAAACAACAAGCTCAGTTTACTCAGAAGAAGCTCGCTTATATACCCTCCACCCCACCCTGGGGGAAGGTCTGATGAATATGCATCTGCTGGTGTGACTTGGCTGCCTCTCACTGGTCCAGGTTGTCTCCAGCTCATGTTTCAGCTGCTGTTGCTCAGGCCCCTAGGCAGACCCAGGCTTGCTTTCAGAATGTATCTTGTTTACTTGTTTGGGCTGGCTGGCCCTCAAGCCTCTTTGGGATGAGTCATCCCACATATAATGACTTCTATATTTTAAATGTTACCCCATTTTCAATATTTTATTAACCAAATATAAGTATTATTTACATTTTAAAAAGCAAATTGTATTATTGATGTTTATACTTTATTTTCCATTTGCAATTATGAAGTTCACCTTATAGTCAAAAATTAAATGTAATGGAAAGTCCTTATATTTTGTTTTTGGTCAGTTGTTCTATAATGTGATGAATGTGATGTCTTAATTTACCTTGATATCCTTGGATCTTAAGTGCTAATATGTACTCTTCATTTGTCCTCTTCAGTTTCCTTATTTAACTATAACAATTTCTTCAATTTTACTCTGCTTTGTTAATGGATCAATATACCTCACCATTAATACATATTCATTTAGTGTGTTATTAGTTAGNATCACTCTTACTTTGTGATCAGTTCGGTCACATCAACTCAATGAAGAGATAACACAATTTGTTCTTTCATAGGACACCTGAATGAAGTGACAGCTAATCAATGACTGCCTTTGTCCTTATGCTCTTTAACTGTCAAGGATAACACATATCAATCAGTGAGAAGTAACTCAGCATCAGCTATAATTACCTCAGCAAAATAGTCACTGGTGTCCTATCAGCTCTCAAACATTAAAGGTAAGTAAGAATTAATGTCATTCAATATTCAAGTTCATTGTCCTATATATTACCTTAATTAACAAAAAGAAATATTGGGTNAATTTTACCTCTCACAGCTATTCATTGATTTTTATATAATCACTTTCTTGTCCTTGACTTAGTAGTCACGAGATTTTTAGCCTTTAATTATATCCATAGATTAAAAAACATATACCAGTCCAATTCATGGAATGATGTGAATTAAAACACCCATGAGGCTTAATATAAAAATAAAAAATATTGCATGCTACTTACTTGTATGGCCTTGAGCAAGGTGCTTCAATTTTATAAACATTTTTCTGTTTCTTTTCACATGGTTAATAATTCAAGGGATATTTAGTAGCATAAAAGTAAAAATATATGTAAAGGCAGATAGCAAAGGTATTATTCAAAGAATAAAAGTGTTTGAATATTTAAAATTAAAGAAAAGGGTTATATAATTTAAAATACCCAATCCTTTTATGGGTAGAAAATTGTATTTCAAAGTATAAAGCTAAGACAAGAGTAAAGTAAAACTGTATTTTGTATATATATGAATGGCCACAGAAATTTGAGTAAATTGTAGAATTTAAGATTGATACATCATTTTCCAACCAAATTGCAACCAAATTTAAATAAATTATGATTATAATCTTCAAATTATACTTTATAAAGTTTGTGTTATTTGGAGTTTTTTTATTGCTAAATTGTTTGAATTTATTTTTGTGTTTTTTTCTGAAAACAAATACTTTAAAAAAGTAAAGCACATCTTCTTATGAAAGTTTTATAGTTGATGTAGTCATAGCTTATAAGTACACATTTCTTTATGTAACTTCTTAAAGAAAATGGTTGAGCAATTTGCAACCTTGCAATGTGCAATTTATATTGCCAATACACCTGACACNCAGTATCTCATGGGTCTGTTCTCCAAGGTTGTTAGGATGTGTGGATCTGGCTATCAAGGACCAGAAATTACAAAATCTGCTAGGCATTCTCCCTAGGCTCCCAGATAACAAGTATATATGGTTCCTGCCACAAAGTAATTCTTTAAGGATCCTTGGATTCTATCAAGTTGAAATATAGTAACCTTGATCATAGGCCATCTGGCAACATCAGTGCTTGTTTAGAAAGAACTCTAATTTGGAAATGATACCACAAATTATATCTACTAATAGATTTCACCCATGGTTCACAAAGGCATGTGAATGTTAGTAAAAAGAAATTCCTTTAGCAGTTAGTGTAGTAGATTGGGAAAAAAATTCTATTGGTTTANGTGAAATTAAATATTGGGTTATGGCATAGCTCAGTGGTAGAGTATTTTCTCAGCATCCATGAGTTTCATCTACCACACTGTAGAAAACAAAAAATCATTTGAAAATAACAAAAAGAAGAGCTAAGCCAGCCTCTTTCCCTAGAAGATCAATGTGAAAGAAGCACCAGCTTGGATCTTAACATCTTATATGAGCTCTTATAAGGCAGGAGGCAAGGATATTCCCACCCAGTCCATCTCAGCTTGGGTTCAAGGTAGACACTGTAGCCCAGCCTGTCACCCCATGTGATGATCAGTTCAGGGAGGTATCAGTCTTATTNCTTGTCAGGCTTTCACTCAGCCAAGTAAGGATCACCTCAGCCACCTCAACAGCAATTCAGCAGTCCTCTTTAAGACTGAACTCAAATGGACATGGCTTTATGAGTCTCACAGAGAAATCTGGACTATTTAAGAATAAACTTGGAGTCTAGATTAGAAGAGTTATTGTTTGACT
>LZPO01076687.1:0-26225 GCA_001675575.1 Neotoma lepida
TTTTTCCTCTGACCCTCAGATAAATTTTATTAGGAAACACAGATAAATTATCACCACACTAGATTGTTAGATTTATTAAATATTCCTACAAGACAGACAGACAGTAATCTGGATAGCTTTCAAAATCGACACCACTCATTCAGTATACTAAACTTCCACCTGTCATTAAATTGTGGCACTACAGTGATGTGTTACAACAAAGCCTGTAGCTGCTGCTTGACGGACAGTTATTGTACTGTACTAAATTGTCAGGTCTGTGACAGGATGGCATGAATAGCACTCCTCACGGGGAGTACAGCATCTGCACAGCTGTCTGTGCCTGTTCTGCAAACTCTTCTTGAGGCTTTCCTAAATCTTCACTTGACTAGAGAGGGACAGAAGCATTCTTCCAAACTCCTACTATACTGTTTCTCTCTTATAATCTATGTGCCCTTGTTTAGGCTACAGATATTGAATTCATGGAGGTGAAAAAACTGGTTTAGGGGAAGAATCTCTTAGCAAATTCTATATAGATGTGAAAAGAGCCCTTTAAAGCATTAGGCTATTGTTTGCCCTTTCCTGTATGCAATTCAGAAACACAGTAGAGTCCCACTGAACACCTGGTTATCATTTACCTAACCGTTACATGTTTATTGAGCATTTAGTATGTGAATGCATGTATATGCCACATGTACTTGTCACACATAGTGCCAGGCCACTGAGGAATGCAATGAAAATTTATAGAATAAAGAGTCCAGACCAGTGTCTCATTGCAAAGCACATTTATTTGCAAGTAAAGCTGATTGGACAAGAGGGTATACTGTGTGACACACCACAGCTTCCAATGCCACCAGGATGAATGAAGAGGTGTTGGAGAAGCAGAGGCAGGAAAGATGGAGGAGCTAAAAGGTTTTGTTGTTTTGTTTTGTTTTTGTTCTTTTTTCTCTTTGTGTTTGTTTGTTGTTTGCTTGCTTGGTCTGATTTGGTTTGGTTTGATTTCTTTTTTTTGTTTCTTTTTTTAATTTTTGTTTGAGGGAGCCACTGCAGGGGGTGGAGAGGAAATGAAGGGACTGGGAGGTGAGTATAATTGGGGTGCATGATGTGAAATTCCCAAAGATTCAATAAAGAAATTATGTTAATTTTTTTNAAAAGTCATTTATAGAATCATAAAATCATGGAGATGTGGAAGTTCTAAAGAGATGATATACTAGGGAGAAAGTATGTCAATAAAAGTTAATAGTCTAAAGGCAGCTCCTAGGAACATCCCTAGTCTCACAGAGAAAGGGTGACAAGGAACTCCAGAAGAACTTGGCAAGAGAGGTTAGGAGAAAAATCAGGAGCATTCTAAGCCACCAGATACCAAAGCAAGTGTTTTAGAAAGACCTGATGCTCCGGAGAATTGGGGGAGGGCTGGTACTGAGAATTGTTTATTTTATGCACAAGTTGACTTCAGAAAAACGTTTCTAGGTTTACAATAAGACATAAAAAGATTATAGAACATTACAAAGAAAAAGGATTAACTTATGAAATCTAAAATGGCTTTTTGAATAAGTTAAACATGAGTTGATGGTGAAAGATAGAGGAAAAGAGAGACAAATGAAGAAAGAGAGAGGAGGGAAGGAAGGAAGGAAGGAACGAAGGAAGGAACGAAGGAACGAAGGAACGAAGGAACGAAGGAACGAAGGAACGAAGGAACGAAGGAAGGAATGAACAAAGGAATGAAGGAAGGAACAAAGGAAGGAGAAGGGAAGACAAGGGAGAGGAAGGAAAAGAAAGGGGAAATGGATGGTGACAGAGAAGATGGAAGGAAGGGCATATGCAAATCTAGAGGACTAGAGGAACCAAGAAGGGAGAGGTGTTTGGGAGCAGCTATTAGCTANGAGTATTAGTCAGCTAGGAGCCTGTTTGGAAGTGTTAGTCAGCTAGGAGCATGTTTGGAAGTGTTAGTCAGCTAGGAGCCTGTTTGAGAGTGGCTGTTAGCTAGGAACAAAAGACGCATTGGTAAAACTGACAAAGATCAAAATGAGGACTAAATATTAGTAAGGACAAGATCATGTAAGCCGTGAACCAAACTCTACCACCTGAGCTGCAGAGAACATTTAAAGACTCAAACAGAAAACTAATGTAGAAAGGTCTGAGTTTTCTTAGGAGNACTGTAGCCAATTCGATCCAGGAAAACAGATAATCCAAAGAGTTCCAAGGTAATGCCAGCTGGCCCATAAGAATTACAGGCATTTAAGTAGTTGAAATAAACAGGATATATTGGTTTTGAAGACAGGGTTTCTCTGAGGAGATATATTTTTACAGGTAAAACAAGGACAGCTTGAAAACTTTCGGGGCTGGAGAAGAGTATGAGACAAGACAGGTGTTTAGGTTTCTGTTGTCATTATCAGGATGATGTGTGGGTCCCTGTGCTGCCATTTACACTAAAAAGACACAGAAACAGAGGACTATGAGGCTCTATGCGTTCTGATGTTTTCTCAGTAGCAGCAGGCCCTTCACAGGCTCTCTTGAGACCCAGGAAAAGATTGANTGTACTGCTCTAAATGCTCAGAGTTCTTCATCTGGGGGGAAAAATGGGATAT
This sequence comes from Neotoma lepida, assembly GCA_001675575.1. Taxonomy (NCBI): domain Eukaryota; kingdom Metazoa; phylum Chordata; class Mammalia; order Rodentia; family Cricetidae; genus Neotoma; species Neotoma lepida. The sequence continues at coordinate 2,565 of LZPO01076687.1, forward strand.
CTTCATATCTAGCAAAATAATTCTGAAAAAACCAAATGGTTCTCTNAAATTCAGGGTGTGAGTTTAAACATAAATCCTGAAAGTTCTTTTTCAGATTCTCCCAAAGCACTCTAATGGGACAGGAAGCAATTCAACTCTCCTTTCAATTGATTTGGTTGTAGCAAGATGCAAACANTAAGCCTAATGATTTGAGATACCACTAAGGACTATGGAGTACACTTCCTTGCACAAATCACACACAGTGATGACAGTTGCAAATACCTACATGTTCAGTTTATTAGTCTACACCTTTATTTATGAGAAATGGGGACAGCTATGTAAATTGATATTCCCTTTCTGAGTCATGTTTCTACCAAAGGCTTGTCTACAGTAAGGAGGCTGCCTTATCACCGTGTGTAAAGTTAAAACTCACAGTGGTTGTCTGGCTGAGCGAACAACCTGATAGATAAAACTGAATATATGGATAAACAGTAAGGCCAAATCCTAAATTTCATTAAACTTCTATAATTCCAAGAATCCTATCTCACCCTCCAAAATGTAGGAAAATGCAAGTTGTATTTCTGTAAGCCAAAACTACATCCCAAAGAGACAGAGCCAATAAAGAGAGCAGTGCTCACCACACTGCTGTCAGAGTTACTCCACATAACTCACACAAATAGCTTATTTTCCACCAAGAAAAAGCTCTGGGATAGTGGAGGAGATATACTGAGTGTTTATTCAGAAATTACCTAGTGTAAAACTTAAGACATTTGTTTCCTTAAAGGCGTCTGCCTGACATTTGAACTTCCTTATAAAATTGCATTAAATATGTATCAGCTTGAAGAGCCTACCAAAATAGAATAATGCATTTTCAATTTAGTCCGGGTTACACTTGACCTGTTTTAAAGTGCTCCTCTAATGAAATGGAAGCTATACCAAAATTAATTCTATGCAAGAGGCAGCACAGACTCTGCGTTATTTAATCATAATGTATACCATTCGCTTTGCCTGAGCATGGAAACAATACTGAGATAGAGATTGCTTTAATCTGGCAGGCCTGATAACATTGTCATAATAATCAAAATGAAGTTCAAGTGCTTTTCTGACCTGAATATAACACTCATGTTTTACAATAAGAAATGAGGAAGGGCAGGGAACCAAAGAATCCCATCTGTGATCGCTTGAGCCTGTAGTTACACTGATAATTCTGTATCAAGGGCAATTGAGAACTCCGGAACCCAATCTTGTTCATCACAGTCATCCATTCATCTGCTAGACGATGCACATAGATTCAAAGCATTGTTCACCGAAATTAATGCNGCAGTGAGTTTCAACCCCACAAGACTGTTCAGAACTATGCTTCTTGCAGAAGAGGAAACTGAGGCCCAAAGAGTTTCAGAGTTGCACAGCCAGCCAGTCACATATACTGCATTCCCAGAGTGTGTTTAATCAGCTCCACTCTGCTGGTGCATTCAGAAATATACACACTTAATGGGAAGGCTTTTGTACTAGTGAGGAAGGCAGCAGACATCACATCCTATTAAATGTTGATGAAGAAATAAAAAGTCATGTCACTGAGAAATAGGGGAAATAGATATCTCTTGCTTCTTTGCTTATTTTAAACATAGCACACATTGGTAAAGCTTCTGACCCAGAGATCTTCGAGGAGAATCTTGATTAACACAGACATAAGGTGTTCGCTGTAGACCAGCGAATCTGGGCAGGTGGCTACAGCTCTTCCACACGGGAACCAGTGGAGGGGGTTTGCTAAAGAGGTAACAGTGTGGAAGGAACAGGGAAGAAGAAAGAACTGTGAATCATGCAGAGACTGCAGAACCTGCTGGATTTTATGCAGCAACAGTGGGGAGCTGCACAAACAACTCCATGGGAAAGGGGTGGTGGCCAGGTCTTTAGACTTTGCTCTGGACTCTGCATATGACCGTCATTTCTGACGACAGTCAGCTCACGGATTTCTCTCAGAAAGGTCTTGACCTATGTGTTTTGATCCTGTTATAATGCATGTTTAGGATGCAATANTCTTTTTTAAATTAATTAATTGATTAATTTTACATCCTGACCAGTTTCTCTTCCCTCCTCTCCTCCCATTCCTTCTCCCCCCTTCCCAATCTATCCCTCCCCTGTTTCTGTTCAGAAATGGAAAGGCCTCCCATGGTTATCAACAAAGGCATGGCATATCAAGTNGCAGTAAGACTAAGCTCCTTCCCCTGTATTAAGGCTGGACAAGGCAATCCAGTATGAGGAATAGGTTCCCAANAGCCAGCCAAAGCCTTAGAGACAGCACCTGCTCCCATTGTTAGAGGAGTCCCACAAATAGACCAAACTACACAACTGTCACATATATGTAGGCTCTTTCNTTGTTGGTTCAGACTCTGAGAGTTCCCTCTGGTTCCGACAATCCTTCCTCCNTCTCTTCAGCAGGATTCCCTGACTTGGTGGAATGTTTGGCTATGGGTCTCTGCATCTGATTCCATCAGTTGCTGGATGAAGCCTCTCTGGTGACTATTGGGGTAATCACCAATTTGATCACAGGAGATGGCCAGTTCAGGCTACTTATGTGCTATTGCTATGAGTCTTAACTGGAGTCATCCTTGTAGAGTCCTGGGTGGTTCCCTTGAGCTGAGTTTATACCTGACCCCAAAATTACTCCCTTTTCAGTCCTCTCTTTTAGTATTCTCCCCTTCCCTCAAGCCCCAAACCTGATCCCTCATTTCCCATCTCCAACCCGCCCCCAGTCCACCCATAAGATTTCTTCTATTTCCCCTTCCCAGGGAGATCCGTGTGTCCTCCCTTGGACCATCCTTGTTACCTAGACTCTCTGGGTCTGTGGAATGTAGCGTGGCTATCCTTTACTTCACAGCTAGTATTCACTTATGAGTGAGTACATACCCTGTTTGTCTTTCTTGGTCTGAGTTACCTCACTCAGGATGATTTTTTTCTAGTTCCATCTGTTTGTCTTCAAATTTCCTGATGTCATTATTTTTAACGGCTGAATAATACTCCACTATGTAAATGTAACACATTTTCTTTATGCATTCTTTGGTTGAGGGGCATCTATGTTGTTTCCAGGTTCTGACTACTACAAATAAAGGTGCTATGAATATAATTGAGTAAGTGTCCTTGTGGTATGATTGAGCATCCTTCAGGTATATTCCCAAGAGTGGTATAGCTGGGTCTTGAGGTAGATNGATTCCCAATTTTGTGAGAAACTGCCATATTGTTCCCAAAGTGGCTGTATGAGTTTGCACTCCCACAAGCAATGGAGGAGTGTTTCCTTTGCTCCATATCCTCTCCAACATAAGCTGTCATTTGTGTTTTTTATCTTAGCCATTCTGACAGGTAGAAGATGGAATCTCAGAGCCATTTTGGTTTGCCTTTCCATGATGGCTAAGGATGTTGAACATTTTTAAGTGTTTCTCTGCCATTTGAGATTCTTCTGTTAAGAATGCTCTGTTTATATCTTTACCACATTTTTTAATTGGATTATTTGGTTTTTTTGATGTCTGCTTTCTTGAGTTCTTTATATATTTTGGAGATCAGCCGTCTGTCAGATGTGGGGTTAGTGAAGATCTTTTCCCATTCCGTAGGCTGCCATCTTGTCCTATTGACAATGCTCTTTGTCTTAGAAAAGCTTTTCAGTTTCATGAGGTCTCATTTATTAAATATTGATTTTAGGGTCTATCCTACTGCTTTTCTATTTAGGAAGTTGTCTCCTGTGCCAATGAGATCAAGGCTATCCCTCATGTTCTCTTCTTTCAGGTTCAGTGTATCTGGTTTTATGATGAGGTCTTTGATCCCCTTGGACTTGAGTTTTGTGCAGGGTGATAGATATGGATCTATTTACATTCTTCTACATGCAGACATTCAGTTTGACCAGCACCATTTGTTGAAGATACTGTCTTTTTCCAGTGTGTATTTCTGGTTTCTTTATCAAAAGTCAAATATCCATATGTGTTTGGAGTTTTGTTTGGGTTTTCAGTTTGATTCCATTGATCAATGTGTCTGTTTTTATGCCAATACCATGCAGCTTTTATTATTATAGCTCTATAGTACAGATTGAAGTCAGGGGTATTGACACCTCTAGCAGTTCTTTTATTGTACAGNATTGTTTTTAGCTATCCTGGGTTTTTCACTTTTCCATATGAAGTTGANAATTGTCCTTTCAAGGTCTGTAAAGAATTGAGTTGGGCTTTTGATAGGGATTTCATTGAATCTGTAGATTGCTTTTGGTAGGATGTTAATTCTACTGATCCATGAGCATGGGAGATCTTTCCATTTTCTAATATCTTCTCCAATTTCTTTCTTCAAAGACTTGAAGTTCTTGTCATACAAGTCTTTCACTTGCTTGGGTAAAGTTACCCCCAGACATTTTATATTATTTGTGGATATTGTGAAGGGTATTGTTTATTGATTTCTTTCTCAGCCCTTTCATAATTTATATATAAGAGGGCTACTGATTTTTTTTATTTAGTCTTGTATCCAGCCACTTCACTGAAGGTGTTTATCAGCTGTAGGAGGTCCCTGGGAGAGGTTTTGAGGTTGCTTATATGTACTATCATGTCATCTGCAAATAGCAATAATTTGACTTTTTTCCTAGTTGTATTCCCTTGATTTCCTTTTGTTTTCTTATTGTTTTAGCTAGAACTTCAAGTAATATATTGAATAGATATGGAGAGAGTGGACAGTCATGTCTTGTTCCTGATTTCAATGGAATTGCTTTGAGTTTCTCTCTATTTAATTTGATATTGGCTGTCAGCTTGCTGTATATTGCATTTACTATTTTTAGGTATGCTCTTTGTATCCCTGATCTCTCCAAGACTTTTATCATGAAAGTGTGCTGGATTTTTTTCAAAGGTTTTTCCAGCATCTAATGAGATGGTCATGTGGCTTGTTTCTTTCAGTGTGTTTATCTGGTGAATTACATTGGCAGGTTTTTGTATGTTGAACCATCTCTGAATCTCTGGGATGAAGCCAAATTGATTGTGATAGATGATCTTTTTGATGTGTTCTTGGATTCGGTTTGCCAGTATTTTATTGGATATTTTTATATGACTGTTTATAAGGAAAATTGGTCTGTAATTCTCTTTCTTAATTGAGTCACTGTGTGATATGGGTGTTATGGTGACTGTGACCTCATAAAAACATTTGGCAATGTTCCTTCTATTCCTATTTTGTGGAATAATTTGAAAAGAACTGGTATTAACTCTTCTTTGAAAGTCTGGTAGAATACTGAGCTGAAATCATCTGACCTTGGGCTTTTTTTGGTTGGGAGACTTTTAATGACTGCTTCTGTTTTCTTAGTGGTTACAGGTCTATTTAAATTGTTTATCTGATCTTGATTTAATTTTGGTATGTGGTATCCATCAAACAATTTTCCATTTCTTTTAGATTTTTCCAATTTTGTAGAATGCAGGTTTTTGAAGTATGAGCTAATAATTTTCTGGATTTCCTTAATGTCTGCTGCTGTGTCCCCCTTTTAATTTCTGATTTTGTTAACTGGTATATCCTCTCTCTGCCTTTTAGTTAGTTTGGATAAGGGTTTGTCTATTGTTTTTACTTTCTCTAAGAACTAACTCTTTGTTTCATTGATTCTTTGTATTGTTTTCATTTTATTATTTTCAGCCCTGTTTGATTATTTCCTGCAGTCTACTCTTCTTGAGTGTGTTTGCTTCTTTTTGTTCTAGAGCTTTCAGGTGTGCCATTAAGTTGCTAGTGTGAGATTTCTGCAAATTCTTTATATAGGCTCTTAGTGCTATGAACTTNCCTCTTAGTACTGCTTTCATAGTGTCCCNTAAGCTTGGGTATGTTGTGCATTTATTTTCATTGAATTCTAGGAAGTCTTTAATTTCTTTCTTTATTTGTTTCTTGACATAGTGGTAATTCGGTTGGGCATTGTTCAGTTACCGTGAGTTTATAGGCTTTCTGTAGTTTGTGTTGCTGTTGAACTCCTATTTTAATCCATGGCGACCTGATAAGATACAGGGGGGTTATTCCAATATTTTATGTCTGTTGAGACTTGTTTTGTGACTGACTATGTGGTCAATTTTGGAGAAGGTTCCACAAAGTACTGAGAAGAAGATATATTAGTTGGTGTTTAGGTGAAATGTTCTATAGATATCTGTTAGGTTCATTTGAGTCAAACATCTGTTAGTTTCATTATTTCTCTATTTAGTTTCTGTCTAGATGACCTGCCCATTGGTGAGAATGAGGTATTTGATATGTGATTTCAGTTTTAGTAATATTTCTTTTGCAAATGTGGGTGCCCTTGTGTTTGGGGCATAGATGTTCATGATTGAGACATCATCTTTGTGGATTTGTCCTTTGATGAGTATGAAATGTCCTTCTCTATCTCTTTTGATTAATTTTGGTTTTAAGTCTATTTTGTTAGATNTTAGGAGAGCTACACTAGCTTACTTCTTAGGTTCCTTTGATTGGAAAATATTTCCAATGCTTTTCTGAAGTACTGTCTGTCTTTGATGTTGAGGTGTGTTTTTTGTATGCAGCAGAAGGATGGGTCCTATTTTCATATCTATTCCTTTAGCTTGTATCTTTTTATTGGCAAATTGAATCCATTGATATTAAAAGGTATTAATTACCAGTAATTGTTAGTTCCTGTTATTTTGGTGGTGGTGGTGCTGGCAATAGTGTATGTGTGTGTGTGTGTGTGTGTGTGTGTGTGTGTGTGTGTGTGTGTGTATTTCCCTTCCTTGAGTTTTGCTGGTGTTAGATTACCTATTTGCCTGTGTTTTTGTGGGTGTAGCTAATTTCCTTGGGTTGGAGCTTTCCTTCTAGTGCCTTCTATAGGGCTTAATTTGTGGATAGATATTGTTTAAATTTGATTTTGTCATGAACTATCTTGTNATTAAATGTTTTGCTAGGTATAATTNTCTGNCCTGGCATCCATGGTCTCTTAGAATCTGCAAGATGTCTGTCCAAGCTCTTCTGATTTAGTCTCTATTGAGAAGTCAGGTGTAATTCTGATAGGTCTGCCTTTATATGTTTCTTGCTGTTTTTCTTTTGCAGCTTTTAATATTCTTTCTTTATTCTGTATGTTTAGTGTTTTATTATCGGATGAGGGGACTTTTTTTCTGGCCCAGTCTATTTGGTGTTCTGTAAACTTCTTGTACATTCATAGGCATGTCCTTCTTCAGATTGAGAAAATTTTCTTCTATTTTTGTTGAATATATTTTCTGGGCCTTGGAGAAGGAATTTTTCTCCTTCTTCTATTCTTATTATTCTTAGGTTTGGTCTTTTCATATACATGATGTCCCAGATATCCTGGATATTTTGTGTTAGGATTTTTTTTAGGTTTAACATTTTCTTTGCCAGATGAACCTATTTCCTCTATCATATCTTCAATGTCTGGGATTCTNTCTTCCATCTCTTGTGTTCTGTTGGTGATGCTTATGTTTGTAGTTCGTATTCACTTACCCAATTTCCCATTTCCAGAATTCCCTCAATTTGTGTTTTCTTTAATGTGTCTATTTCCCTTTCCAGGTCTTGAACAGTACCCTTCACCTGTTTGTTTTTTCTTGGCTTTCTTGGCATTCTTTAAGGGATTTATTGATTTTCTCCAATTTTTTGTTGTCTTTTTCTCAATTTTTAAAAAAATTTTTTCATTACCTCTTTAAGGATCTCTATCATCTTCATAAAGTTGTTTTTATGGTCATTTTCTTGTGCTTCTGCTACATTGGAAGTTTCAGGTCTTGGTGTTGTGGGATAGCTGGGTTCTCATGGTGACATATTACCCTTTCTGTTGTCAATTGTGTTCTTACACTGGCATTTAAGCATCTAGATTTGGGGTGATTATAGGTCTAGGTGTTGATTCCTGTGTTTGTCTTTGTTGGGTGGGTGTTTTGTTCCTTGGTTTCTGTTTCCTCTCTGGTCTTCTGGCCTAAATTGCCAAGGGTTCTGGTGACTGGAGAGTCTTCAGGTCCAATAGAGTATATCTGCTGGGGTTTGTGGGGCCTTGGGTTCCTTGATCCAGTCTGGCCTCTGGTACAGCCGAGAAGTATTCTTGGGTCTCTAGATCTAGCCTGGCCTCCAATAAAGCCTGCACCCTCTTCTGGGGTACCTAGGACCAGCCTGGCCTCTGCTAAAGCTTCTGGGGCTGTTCTTCTAACTGGTGTGGACTGTACTTGGGCCTATGGAGTCTGCCTGAGTTGTGGGGAAGGGCCAGCCTTGGGGAGGATGATGAGATGGGATGGGTTAGGTGGCAGTGTAGGTTTTGGGGGATCAGAATCCAGCAGTCCAGCTGGCATGTGGGTCACTCACCTGCTTGTGGACTGGTGAGGGCTGCACCAGAGCAATGGGATTCCTTCTGAGTTGGGTGCAAGGCCCAGCAGTGATGCTAATGCTGAAATGGGAGGGGGCTGGCCACAGGACAGGAGGGTCACTCACCAGCTCTGGCTGGTGTGGTCTGCTCTGTTTGGGGCATGGCCCAACATAAGGGCCATGGACAAGCTAAGACAGCATGGGCTTGGGGAGGGCCTGGGGGACAGAATCCAGGGAGGGGTGCAGTTCTACTGGCAGGTGGGTCACTCACTCGTTCTGGCTGGTGTGATCTGAGCCTGCCATGATCTCTTTTAGCTTCTCTTTTTCCCATATTTATCTCTATCTCATCAGGTAATATTTTGCCTTGAATTATATTTTATTAGAATGTTTAGTTGCTTTTACTTTACTTTAAAAGTAAGTTAATGTATGTTGACATTTATGACTGCAGCACATTAAAATTTGTAAATAAGATGTTCATAAATATATTAAATAACAACTTATTGCAACTACATTAATCCATCCTAAATTCACATTGCCTGATAATATAATTCTAGAAAAAGCAAAGAAAATTTTATTACAGTATCTGATTCTAAATATTTTCTGATGAAATTTACTCTAAGATAATGCTGAGTTATTTTTAATTGCATCTTGTATTAGGAATATTGCTTTTAAAACACTATTAATATTATTAAAAATTATAATAATTTTATAACTTTGTAACTTTGAAACTTTGTAACTTTTTATTTTTAATTATAGACACAATTGCTTCTCTGGTATCCACTTAATTTTACTTAATTTTATTGCTTTCATTTGGTAGTTCTAATTTAGCTCTTTTCATTTAAATCTAAATTATTACCTTGTTCTTATGGCAATTAATCTCAGACAAACAACTTTGGTGTTTATTTAGGTATCAGATTTCCTCAATTTCCCGATATTCTCCTGTTTGCCATGATAAGACCTACTTATGAATACTAATATCCATTTGTTATTCTTCTCTCATTTTATTCATGATTTTTTAATAATTTAAACATTTAGTCTGCTATTTTAATTGTCTGATTTTAACTGGATTCTAGCAATTTTGTTCCTTTCTGTCTCTGTCTTTCTCTGTCTCTCTCTCTCCCTTGCTCTAACTCTAACTTTAGCTCTCTGTTGATCTTCACAATAGTCCTTCATCATCATCNTCCTTCTTCCTCTTTCCTCCTCCTCCTCCCTTTGTCTCTTTCTGCCCTCATTGTTTTTCTCTCCTCTTTCCTTTTCCTTACCCTGGCCACAATAACATTTACTGAGAAATTTCTCAACTTTTATCCATGACACTTATAGCACCTCTGTCTCTTTTCTCTTTGTTTTCATTCATTGGAACCTCTATTCCAAGAGTAGTCTCATTGTGAAATCTTATCAAATTTCCTGAAATCTTAAATGTCTAATAATATTTTAATGGTTCCCGGGTTAGACAATTATTCAGCTGGATATCTTTCCACACACTAAAATTGTTACCCCACCACATGCCACTCATCAAGTGTGTGACAGGCAGATTCGTAAGCTCAGGGAGAGTAGCTATCACACTCTGGATGCTTTTTGAATGCTGTCACTGTCTTCGATTGTACTAAGCCTTGCCACAGGGAGGAGGTAATGTTTTCCTTCTGCGTTGTGCTTAGCCCTTTACCAGTTCTTTCAAACTCTGTCTTCCTTGAAGTTTTGTCTGTAATACTATATCTAATATGCATCCTTCTAAACTTTCATTCTTTGGAACAACCCTGTAGAAGAGTTTTACTCCCTCTGTTGTGTGCTCTATGTCAACTATTGTGTTTTCAAGTTTAATGTTTCCAGTTATATGATTTATTTTCTAAATTCTTGCTAGTGGGATCTTACCTCACCTCTGAGCATAAATGTACATATTACACTTTTTGAAAGTACATCTTCAGCTACTCTTCTCTGATGCTACATATTGTCTAGCTTAAACCTTTCTTCTATACAGTGTATTAATCAGGCACTCTCCTGTTCATACTAGAGTTCTGCATTCTATTTGTCTGCATGCATCAATGTCATCCAGATGGTGGCGCTGGGGTCAATCTAAGGCANGAGAGTGGGACTGAAAATCAATGCAAAAAGTCCCAAACACCCAAACTACTGTGGATAACCTCCATGGGATGTCACTGTACCTATACTGTGGATAACCTCCATGGGATGTCACTGTACCTATACCTCATATGTCAGACTGCTACCTGAGCCATGGCAGGGAAGCTACCCGAGAAAGATACTGTTAGAATAATGTCTAACGGCCCGTGGACTTAGGATGGGAGAGGGTAGAGATTTCAAAATGCCTGAGGACCATTTTTATTCCTCCAGCTGTAATCATTGTTTCCTATTCATTTGTCTCTTCATAGCCTGTGTCTCTCTAAATCACTAATTTTCTGGGTATCAATGTGACTTTGGCATGGAAAGGGAAAGCAATGATTATTTAAGGACAATGAGAAGCATTCAAAAGGCCCAAAGGCCTTTCTTCACCAGCTCCCTCAATGGCCAGGTCTGGGTCTTTGCCCAAAGTGGATCAAATGAAGCTGGTGGCTCATTTGTTTCCTGCTCTTTGCTTCTNCTGCATATTTGAGTTAGTGGGGGTGGCTAGAAACTGACACTGATTTTCCTTCATGAAAAGAGTGGGTGTTTTATTTTTTTACTCTGCTTTTCTCACATTTCTTTGATTTGAATCAATGTTATCCACATTCTCCAACTCTAATTCATGATTATATTCACAACAGAATCCAAAAGTAATATTTAATTCATCAGGCCCACCCATGGCTTGTGACAGCCACTGTAAAAGCACATTTGGCCTCTATCAAATACTGCCTATGGATTTGTCTGTCAAANCACAACTTTATATATTCTATTTTTGTTTTTAGATATGGTAATACCTCATCTATTCTTTCCTATGAATTCACAGAATATCTATTTTAGGGACACTGAAATAGCAAATCTTACTTAATATTTGTTCTGTTAAAATTTTGTTTGGATAGAAAATACTAAGGTCCATGTTTTATTAGTGAAAACTAACTAAATAAATACTGAAAAGATACAAAAGACAACAGAGGAAAAGTCTGGTTTTACGACTATTTANTCTCTGTGTCTAGACATGTTTCATGTGNTTTATTTGAATTATTTTCTTCTAACTATTTTGTCCGATTCTGGTTTGTTTGTTTTATAATTTTTTAGATACTTGTTAATTTTCTAACAAGAGAGAAAAAGGAAAGACATATATTTGGATGGGAGGGGAAATGGGGAGAATCTGGAAGGAACTGAAAGAGGAGAAACCACAATTAGAATTTATTGTATGAAAAATATCTACTTTCAGTAAAAGAAAAATATGTTAAAAGACTATTAAAAGGTTTATAGAACCTAAAATATTCAATATTAAAATAACATGAAATTGTCATGACATCCTGATCTAACTAGGGGTTAACAAATTCTTGGGGTAAATTAGACAGTATTTAGTAGGCTTTTGCTAAATGTTAAGTAGAGTAACATGGAGCAAACTCTTTGACCAGTAACTTCAAGTCTAGGAAGGTGTTCGTAACGAACAGATGCATACAACTTACTTTACAGTGTTGATTTCCATCTGGTACTGTTTGTAGCTGGTGGAGTAAGAGGCCTCCAAGGGTATCCACTTCCTAATCCTAGCACTCTGTGAATGTGTTGCCTTCTTTGGCAAAGTATTTGGAAGACTGTTAAGATCTTGAGCTGGAAAGATTCTCCCAAATTATCTGGGTGAGCCCAATCTAATCATAAGGGTTATTACCCAAGAGAGACAGCAGATATGTCAAAAAAAGGGACATGTAGCAAAAGAACCAGAAGTTGAAAAAGGGTATGAACCAAGGGATTGAAGTGACTACTAGCAGTTAGAAAAGTTAGTCTTTAGAATCTCAAGAAATAGAACAACCTGCCAACATCTCCATTTTAGAATTGAACTCTAGAATTTATCTGAATTGTTTTTAACCCCTGAATTGTGATAGTTTTATAGAATAATAACAGAAAACTTTTACAGTTTAAAAAACAAATCAATTAGAAAAATTAAAGTATTATGTCATCAAAACTATGACCCTTACGGTTTCTAAAGTTATATTTTGGCACATTTGATGACATAAGGTACCTGTAGCATGTTCTTTATATTGTAAACAAAGTGCTACCAGNTCATTGTAGTAAGGAAATTACACAGATCTATACTTGGCATTGATTAAGTGCTTCTTATGTTCCAGAAACCTTTACATAAATATCCATGGATCATCTCAGTTGCTCTTTAAGGAAGATAATATTATTGTCACTTTGCAGATAAAAATTAAGGCCCTGTGATGTTAAAATACTTGTCCATAACCAACCATTTAGTTGGAGATTTAAAGCAGAGTTATTGAGTTGGAGATTTAAAGCAGAGTTATTAGACACCTGAGCCTGCACTTCGTCCTCCAAGTTCTAACAACCACATCAACATTCCAGCCACTATGACACTGTACTATGGAAAACATTTCTTTTCTTCTTTTCTTTATCTGAACAATAAACTTGAGTACATTTGAAGCACACAACAGATGAATTTTAAAAAGAACATGAGATAAAGTTTTTAAACTGTGGTGAGATGACCTTTAGAAAAGTACTGGCTGGTGTCAGTTAATTTTAGAAAGAAACGTTCATTTCTTCCTTCAGACTAAATTGCTGAGGATTTTATACAAATACGTAATTGTGTAGTGAAGGAAATCATATCCTGACCTGCTTGATTGCATTCCATTCAAAATTCTGCAAATCCAGCAGGTGCCTATTAAAATATCAGTATACTTACTTATGAATTACAAAGAAATATGTTAGAAAATACATAAAAAGAAATTGACCTAAAATCTGACCTTGGAGAGTGGGGATGTCAAAATGCCATCTATGACACACCTAAGATAAATATAGACATATAAAGCATAAATGAAAGCTATCAGAGTATTGAATGTCCTATATCCAATCNTTATTCAAAAATAGGAGGTGACTACTGAACCAAGACCATGGCAGTGGTGAAGGATTGGGTTTTGAAGCTGTCAGATGCCCACACATTCTCAATTATTCCCAGCATTGGGACATCTTGTTACTGATTATATTTCCTTTTATAATAGCAGATTTTGGAGAAATGGTTATAACCAAAGGAAGAAATAAGGCACAGTTTGCAATGGTAAATAGTGATCATTTGGGGTAATATCAATATCAGCTCCTTATAGAGGATGATCTCTTACGTTACAGTAGGGACATAGGCAAGGAGCTGCGTAAATGGTCTAGGTTAGAACAGGTGGAAAGACTGAGCTGGTAAATAAGTGACCCCAGAAAAATGAAGTCTAAGAATGATCTTGTCTTTCAGCTGGTGTGTATGTCACCCTGTCCCTCTCCTTGTCCAGTAATTAATAAACAGAAATAAGAAACAAACTGAGAACACTCACCAAGTGCATGAGAGGAAACACTCCAAGACTAAGAAGAAAGATAGAACCTTTATGTGTGTTAACCACTATATTCTCAAATCCTAACGCATTTGTGTGACCCAATACTTATCACATTAGTGAATAAATACTTTAGAAAATTATTCTTCACCTTTACTGATGTAAAGAAGTCCTTGAATCTATAAACTGTGAAAAGCATAGACTTTTAAGCTGAAACAAGAAAAAAAGGAGGGGGAAGGAGGGAGAAAAAAAGGTAGAAAAAATGTGTAAAGTCAGAAAAATGCAAAATAAAATCAAAGTGCAGATGAGGTCACAATGTTATAGGTTTATTTGCCTATCTATTTAAATACACATGAATTATTTATTACCAATTTATAACTTTATCTTGTTTCAATGTTTATAATTTTATATTTACAAATTAATTTTTGTCTCTCTTTAATTTTTACTTCCTAGTTTTATGTCTTATTTAGCAAAGCCCTTTTCACATGCCAATTATTTAAGCTTTATAGTTATATTTTTACACTAATCTCTTTCACACAACCTAGAAGTTATTATGCATGATGGCTATTCTTAAGAAATCATAGTTTTTATAAGCAACTTGAAAATATGTCACCCACATTGAACTCTCCTCATATTCCAAAAGTATTGTGGATCTTAACTCTACCAGAGACAGTTAGCTGAAAAGTTACAAAACTCAGCTCTTTGAAGACTTTGAAGCATTAACCGAACATGATGAAATATCTGGGGGAGAGGGTGTTGTATACTGTGCCTCTATTTCCCCAAGAGTGTTCACCAACTTCATAAGTGGTTAAAGAGGTGAAAGCTAGACAAACTAAAGTTAGAGCCATGGATTTACCTCTCCAGTGCCCAAGAAAATGGCTCCTACTTTCAATGGCTATTCAACACTGAACCCAAAGATGGAGTGTGAAAATGAAGTAGAGGTGGCATGAAACAGTCCCTGGAACAGGATTCTTGNAATTATGGAGTGTTAGCAGCATCATGTTCCTGGGTTTGAGCAAGTTTATACTCACTCTTTCTATTATAATGCCCAATAAACGCTAAATAGACAATGAGACAAACTGAGACTAGCCATGGTCCAATCAGAAAAAGGGAAACCATTGTGTATAGTCCAAGGGTAGGGTATTTACCAGAAGGGCTGGAAGCTTTCACCAACCCTGGAAGATCTGAGAGACTGGTAGCCTAAGAATCTCACAAACAGATGAGTTCCTCATGAACAAAATATCACAGAAAGGCTTCTTGGTGTCTTCACAAGGGCCGCTGCTGCAATTTTCAAAAATTATCTGAGCTTCCCACAAACTACCTTATTGTACAGAAGGGAAGTAGACAGACCTGAAGGGCTCACCAGAAAGCTACCGTGATTCTCAGGCAAGGCCACACGTTCAACTGCAAATACCTATGAAGGATGCAGTTTGCATTCAACCTTTCTGAACTACTCCAAAGCCTTTCTCACTAGAAACTGTTTTGGGAAGAGAGAATTACAATGGCACCCTAAGATATCACTC
The DNA here is from genome assembly GCA_001675575.1 of Neotoma lepida. Lineage (NCBI taxonomy): Eukaryota > Metazoa > Chordata > Mammalia > Rodentia > Cricetidae > Neotoma > Neotoma lepida. Next base: position 17,809 of record LZPO01076687.1, read on the forward strand.
TAATCTCTGACTTGGCATAAGCTAATCCTGCCTCTCAGGTCTTTGTTGATGCTGTACCTCAACAATAAACTACTACACTGTCCATCTTCCTCCCAAATGTAGTCTTTATCAAATNGAGCTAAGTTCTTCACCTTCCCTCAAGAATATCTTGTCCTCATCATCCCTAGAACCAGGCATTCTTCTATGCTATCTATTCTATCATGTAAAGATCCTACAGTATTTTCCCAACTGGGAAAACTCTCTCCTTGTGTGCTTCACCTGTAACTCTAACCATTCTTTTTAATTTCTTAAGATCTTATTTTATGTGTGTGGGTGTTTTACCACTCGGTATGTCTGTATACTGTGTGCTTGCCTTTTGGCTGTTGGGTCCCCTGGAACTGAAGTTAAAGGAGGTTATGAGCCATCACATAGGTGCTGTGAATCAAACCTGGGTCTTCTGGGAGAACAGTAAGTGCTCTGAACCACTGAGCCATCTCTCTAGCTCCTCTTACCATTCTTGAGTTAATCACGATCCTTTAATGTTCCTTTCCTGTGGCAAGCCTCACTGAGTAAGGTTAGGATTGCAAAAGTTTTATTGAACAAAATTCACCAGTTCATTTCCAACCAGGCAGAGAAGTTATGGGAATCTGAACATTCTGAGTACACTCATAAAGTTATAGCAAAGTTTTCCTCAGGTTCTGGCTGTTCATACCAAATAGAGTAAAATAAAAAGCACAGTCAGTTTGTCATATATTTATGTTATTTAAAGAACACAATTCAGTCCCTCCATGACAACATGTTTTTCTAACTTGGAATATTTGGCAAAATTGTTGTAAAGACTTTGTAGACATTNATTCTAACAGGGAACTTTTCAAATAAACTTTTCAAAGGCAGCAGGCTCCATTCAAAGTAGTGAGGAAGAGGAGCCAGCATAGACGTCCATTAGCAGACGAATTGATAAAGAAAAAGTAGAACATGCAAAATGACATTTTATTCAGCTATAAAGAAAAAGGAAAGTAATTAACTCTAAGTAAAAGGATAGATCTGGAAATTACTAAGCAAAGTAACCCAGACTCAGAAAGAAACATAGCACATGTTCTTTTTCATATGTGGACCACAAATTTTAATTTGTATGTGCATGTATTGTAGGGAGTGGTAAGTATTGGTCATGAAAGTGCATCATGAGAAGGATAAAAGGGGCCTGAGAGAGGAGGGAGGGGAAAGGAGAGTGGAGAGGAGCCTAACAGAAGTAGGGGGTTATCAAAGGGGGTTATCAAAGAAGCAAAGTATAAGTCACAATATAATAATAAATCCATTACTCATAGAGGGCCCCCTGTCTCCCATCGATTGGGCTCCTGGAGATCCGCCTGGTGCCCACATCTGTCTCCATCAGTTACTGGATGAGGGCTCCATGGTGGCAGGTAGGGTATTCATCCCTGTGATCACTGGATCAGGCCAGTTCAGGCANCCTATCAATTATTTCCAGTGGTCAAAAAAATAATAATAATAAATCCATTACTTTGTATGGTTATTTGAAATTTAAAGGAGCATTCTTTTGAAATTATTTCATTACATTTATTTGTGTGTGAACATGGAGGGTTGGGGTAGGGACATGAACCAAGATGTGTATGCAGACAACAGAGGACAAGTTGTGGGAACTGATTGTCTTCTTCCAGGGATCTAACTCAGGTCTTTAGGCTTGGGGGCGAGTCTTCTACCCACCCAGCCCTCTTACCAGCACCAAGAAACACTCTTAAAAATTATACTTTTTCCTGTTAGTGGTGGAGCTTAGTGTCTACTTCACCTTCTGCAGGCTGAGATTTTGTCTGNTTTGAAGTTGTGTGTATCTTTTGCATGTCATCACAGCCTCTGTGTATCAGCCCTGCCGTGTCTGAGTGATGCTGTTTCCCTGGAGTCATCTACCACCTCTGGCTCTTAAAATCTTTTCCCCTCCCCTTCCTCATAGATCCTGGAGCCTTGGGTGGTGGAGATAAAGACATTCCATTTAGGGCTGAGTGTTCTTACATCTCTCTGTGTCTATATATTTCAATTGTGGGTCTCTGTGTTAATTCCCTTCTACTGCAAGAAACAACTTCGCTGATAAGGGTTGAGTGATTGACTGATATTGAACTGATTTTCTCCAAAGGACTGTCCCTAGGTATATCAACAACTCTTTACCTAGGAACAGGTGGTCAACACAAAATGAACTCTACGGGATATGTGTGCCTGCATGCCTGCATTTCGTGCATGCATGTGTGCCTGTGCATGTGTGTGCATGTGTGAATTTTTGTTTTGCTTTTTTAGTATTATTGGTGCTTTGTTTTTTTTCGGTTTTTTTGAGAGAAAAAGAACATGAAGTTGGGTGAGTAGTAGAGTGGGAAGGATCTGGAAATCATTGGGAAAGGGGAAAGAGTTTGATCAAAATGTATTATATGTAAAAAAAATTAATGAAAAAAGAGGAAAATATAATTTTCCATCCACTCTAAAAGTTTTTACAATAATGGACACCATAAAGCTACATGTTTCATATAAAAGTACTCTAAGATGGGTAGCACTCTCCTCTGGAATACTATGGAAATTCATGAATTTTTAATATAATTTCCATCTTAATTTACAAGCATGAAAAATAAATATGTGTTTTGATATCAAGAAAAAGTTCTATAGCCTGAATGCTCCATCATTTTCAATGATTTTTTTAAATTTATGGGCATTTTTGTTATTGTGATTAAAACCTTCANTATAAGAGGGAAACTAAATATAATTAGCAATAGAAAATGAAATATTTTTCTCTGGATGGCTAGTCCACCCAATTTCAACCACACCCAGAGCATGGGGAAGTTTATGATAACAGAGCCCTCCACACATTCAATTCAGGTCAATGTGTCCCTAGAGTTCATGTACATTTCCTAGTTCCTTTTTAGAATATCTGCAAAATTTAACATTTTTTTAAGAAAACATACTTTATTACTTTTTAGATTGTGTGTCTGTGTGTGTGTGTGTGTGTACAAACTTTTTAGATTGTGTGTGTGTTTGTGTTTGGAAAACATTTTGGATTGTGTGTGTGTGTTGTGTATGTGTATGGACAGATGTTTTAGCTTGTGTGTGTGTGTGTGTGTGTGTGTGTGTGTGTGCATGTGTGTGCGTGTGCATGTGTGTACAGAGGATACCTTTCAGGAATCAGTTCACTCCCTGCACTCCACTGTATGGATCTTGGGAATCAAAAATCAAACTCAGGTTGTCAGGCATGTTAGCAAGCATTTTTACCCACTGCTATGTTTTTTTTAAAAGATGGCTTTAAAAAGAATATCCTGAACAAATTTTGTCTATGAAATCCCCTGTGCTATTTCAGTCACAAGATATTAAAAAACAACCACAAGGCAGCCTGTAGATGCAGGAGGAGAAAAAGCTTCCCACTTCTCAAAAAGCTTGAGCCGAAGCATGAGACAAAAACAAGAAAAGTTCAGGGTTTTCTGAGTCTTCTCTATTTACCTTTTGTAAAGCTGAATTTTAAATTGTTTTTAAATCGCACTTTAAAATGGGAACATATAACGGTGGTTAGAAACAGGAAGAATAATGCAGAACCTTTAGACCCGTGAAAACAGGCCAGAAAGCAGATTTCTGAGCACCGAGTCTTGTGACTTGACCTCCTCATCTGGTCTCCCTGCTCCTTGCAAATAAACTTGACAGTGAAAATCATGATAGATGGTCAATCAGCTCATGAGGATTAAACAAGTGAAGAGCTGGGACACCAAGAGGCTTCCCTGAAAACATTCTGATTACAAACACAAGAAGGCAGAGCACTTGTACTAATGTCTACACCACACTGACAATAGCATGCGCTGTTTACAATTATTATTTTCCAAATAAAAGAAAGAATACTTGGTGAGAGGCAATAAAATATACTATTACTGGTCAAATATTTCATTTTATTAAACTTTTTCATTTATTTTACATACCAACCACAGTTTCCCCTCCCTCCTCTCTTCCCGTTCCCTCCCCACATCTCCTGTCTACCCCCTCCATCCACTCCTCCTCCATTCATAAAGGGGTAGGCCTCCCATGAGAACCAGCAAAGCATGGCATATCAAGTTGAGAGAGGACCAAGCTCCTCCCCCTGCATTAAGACTGAGCGAGGCATCCCAGCATGGGGAATAGGTTCCAAAAAACCAGCTCGTGTAATCGCAGACCAATTGAAACTCCTGGGGCAGAAAATATACAGTTGCATGATGATGGCCAAAATTTTATCAAACCAAATGACTTTGTCAGATGACACATGTCACATTTTACAAAAGACACATGATACAATGGTTCAGATGTTCTGGCTAACCTAGTTCTCTGCTTTCAAGCTAAACCAAAAGGAAGATATTGACGACTTAGGTTTTTCACTAACATCTGTTCTGCATGTTTTGTTGAAAGTATAGCATGCTCAGCAGGTAATTTAAAAAGATCAAAACTCTACCCTGTGAGGTTTATTAAGTGTGTTTGCATGCAGCACTGTTGTCTGAAGGGATCTAAGAGGGGTGGCCTGCTGAACTCCCAGGGCACAGCCTCAGCAGTCATCAAAATATTCTAGCTCTGTAAGATTATCATGGTATTCTTGATGAAGAAGCAAAACTAGTAATTATGTTTTGAATCTCTCTCTCTCTCTCTCTCTCTCTCTCTCTCTCTCTCTCTCTGTGTGTGTGTGTGTGTGTGTATGCGTGCGTGCGCTGTGGGAGCATGCCACAAGCGTGTGTAGAGGTCAGAGGACTTACTCTGATGTTGGTCCTTGCTTTGCATACTGATTGCAGCAGACTCTCTTGTTTGCTACTCCATAACTCAGAATAGCTGATCACCAAGCTCCTGGAGTCTCCTACGCCCACCTCCCCTCTGACTTTAGAAGCTCTGGGATGACAGGTGCTCCCTACTGACTCTTGACTTTTATATGAATTCTGGGCATTTGAACTCATTCAGACATTCACACTTCATGGCAAGCATTTTTCCTACTAAAACCATCACTCCAGCCATACCTGGTAACTTTTAGTTGTCAAAAGTTTGTATTAGAATTTTATAAAGTCTATATTAGAATGAAACTACCTGACTATTACCTATGCATGGGCTGTGAGATGGCTTAATTGCCGAGTGCTTGTCTTGCAAACAGGAGGACGGAAATTCCATCTCAAAATCCCAGTTTAAAAAGCCACATTGTGGTATCTGTTTGTTACGCTCCTGAGGAAGCAGAGACAGGCAGATCAATAGACATCAATGGAGGAGGCATTTGGCAGGTTCCAGGCCAGGGAGGGACTTTGTCTTAAAAGGAAAGGTTAGGGGCAACTGAAGACAATAAGTTGTTCTCTAAGACAGACAGACAGACAGACAGACAGACAGACACACACACACACGCACACACACACACACTTTTATAAAGTTTGTATTAGACTAGAACTCCCTGACTATTCCCTATAATGTGAATTACTTTATTTCAAGTAGGATGTAACAGTTTTCTAGGGTTGCACTGTTTTGTAAAGAAAAAGATATAATGTAGGAAATTGATGTAGGAAGAAGTGAGCCCATGCTCATTTGTTTCTAAAAAACACTAAATCCTATTTTGTTGCCATGTTGGTATAGAAGTGAATATTGTCTGGTCTGGATTCATCACCATACATGTTGATTTTATTATATTGATTTTTCTGATTTGAGAAGAAATCAAAATTAAAACATGGGCCTCTTTTGTTGTATACCTTCCAGTGGTAACATCCAGAGAAGGCTGAATATTTTTTTGAATATTTTGATACATATGGAAAATTATTGTGATAGAAGCTGACTATAGTTAACTGTAGTGCTAGTGCAAAATCATAAGTCATCTTTATTGTCTGAAAATGAACCTTCAAAAAGAGCTCACTGTAAATAGAAAGGCTAGGAGGAAGCCTTCAGGTCCCTTGCCACATCAGCATCTGAAGTCTACAGGAAAAAGCACCCATTAGTGATGTTCTTGCCCAAAACCATATTCCACTCCTACCAGTGTCTTCAGCATCTCTTTGTTCAGTTAACTCCTTTAAAAGAACCTTTCCAGANATTTGTTGGTGTTGTTTTGGTTTTGGTTTTTTGAGGCAGGGTTTCTCTGTGTAGCTTTGGAACCTGTCCTGGAACTTGCTCTGTAGACCAGGCTAACNTCGAACTCACAGAGTCTCGGCCTGGGATTAAAGGCATGTGCCACCACTTGCCTGGCCTGANATAGTTTTTTAAAATTGTAAAATGCATCTGTGTGGGTATGTTAGCCTGTATTGCTAAATACTCTGACCACAAGAACAACATGGTATGTTTCTGTATAGTAAGGTTTAAGTAAGTTCTTCTTAATTGTATGGAATGTCCTGAAATTGTGAGAATCAAGTCCAAAGAATCATGTCCAGTAAATAGCCACGTTAGAATAGGCATCCTGAGCTCTCTCAGACATAAGATATTATTGCCTGGGTGCATGCTCTCCTCCTAAAATACCAGCTAAAGTCATATTTTATAATCATATTTAGTGTAGAAATCAATATCTTCTGGTCTGGATTCATACTCTGTATATTGCTTTTATTATGGTATTTTTTTCCAATTTTAAGAAAAATTATAATTAAAATATGGGACTTTAAAAGTACACCTACTGAAAATCGGCCCCTTGGACTTGATTTCATTGTAGTAACAACTTAAACAAGTCATTTTTCATATAAACTTTTAATCTCAGCACTCAGGAGATAGGAGGAAGACTCACAGTCCATGGCTAGTCTGGGTTACAAAGCCAAATTCTGTTATAAATAAATTAATAATAGATAAATAAACATTTCTGTTGAAATTCCAAATGTGAAGTGAGGAAAATGGCTTACTGGATAGAGCATTTGCCAAACAAATCTGACAATCTGAACGTTGGTTCCCAGAACCCACATAAAAGCTGAACACCATAGCAAACATGCGTGTCTCCATCTCCTCAGGGAGGTCAGAGGTAGAGAGTGTGGAATTTCTAGAATCTCGTAGGTCAGCATATACAGTGGAAAATGACAAGAAGACAGACCCTGTATCAAACAAGTCAGAAGGTGAGGACCAACCTCCAAAGTGTCCTCCGTCCTCTATACATGTGCATAGTACNTGTGTGTCCACACTCACACAGATGAACATGAACACATACACAGACACAAACACATACTCTGCATCCACATGAAAGATAATTTCAAGAAAAAAAAAAAGGAACTAGTCAGTTTGAGATGGCCTCTGTGCAGAATGTGGGGGTTTCACAGCGATATCAGGACCTGAGTTCCCTGAAGGTGGGACACAGGCAACTGGGACAACAGAGAAACCCTCTCCANTTCTTCAAAGACATTTTTATTTCAATCCATCCATTTTACATTTAAAAGTACTCTATAATATTTAATCTGGGGGAGGAGCCTTACTGCTTTGTAATTGCTAATCATGGGTTTGAAGTCTTTACCTAGTCATAAAATAGAAGCTAGTTTCTGTTTTTAAAAATATCTTTTAACTAACGAGTCTTGTGTGCACACCTGGGCATACACTCAGCAGTGTCTTCAGTAAAGACGCCATTTACGCAGGGGAACATTTTATTATTTTCCAAAGAACAGGCAAAAAGAGAAGGAATTGCAGATAATCTTGCTTCTCAAGGTGATTGAATAAGATGCTTTCTCAGGCTCATGCAGCATGGTAGACACTCGTGGACTTCACTGTCTTTGAGAAATGAGACGCTGAGGTNGCTCTGCTGGTGATTTTTCAGTGTCTGATCCCCAGTTAGATGATGCAAATTCATGTACCACAGCTGACTGCAGTCAGTGTTCTTGTCTGTTTTTCTTTTCTTTTCAGAGCCCCTATTTTTAGTAAGTTCATTCTAGCCTCCATCCAGCTGTCTCTACAGTTCAAAGTCCTGTGAACAATTGAGCAGCAGTTTATGAGATCAGAGTAAGAGAATTGCACTTCCATCGATGTGTAAGTGCTAGATTCTCGTTTCTAAATGTCAGATCATAGGGACTGCCATGAGTTCACGTGTTTATTATGTTAAAAAAAATTCTAGAAGTTGAAGGAGTCTAGGGCATGGTGTGCTGGAGAAGGAATTGGGCTAGNGTAGAGGTGCCCCGGGCTCTGCACTTTGTCATTGCTTGGGTCAGCTATCCCCACTCTAAGTGCTTCAGGTCCCTTGTGCGGAGATGAGTCCGAGACAATCAGAGTAGCAGCAATGGAGAGGATGATTTGAACTTGCTCCTAAAACACAAACATAGAAATGCTAATGACTTGTGTATATGTGTTTGCATGCCTGCCCATGTGTGTAGAGGCCAGAGGCCAATGTTGTGTGTATATGTGTATACAAGCCTGCCCATGTGTGTGGAGGCCAGAAGTCAATGTCGTGTGTATATGTGTATACATGCCTGCCCATGTGTGTGGAGGCCAGAGGCTAACGTTGTATATATATATATATA